>JAITYT010000158.1:1803605-1815333 GCA_025433975.1 Liostenogaster flavolineata
AATTTCAGACTTATGCTCGTTGGAAAGGTGACATTTCGCACTAAAAAAACTCTTTTGCTGTTTTTTGTTTGGTCCATTCAGTTGTGAATTACAGGATGTTAAAAATAGGAGTTAACGAAGAGAAAATTCAGTGTCAAGATCAAAATTGGTAATCCGAAACATGTTAAATAAAGTCTTGAAGCTCACGTTAAAAAAATTGATTTCTTTTTCCCTAACCTAATATTTCTCCCGTCGCGAAAAATTGTCACAACGCGAACATTTAAGCTCGTGCAGACTTTGCCAGAATTTCCAATGGATTTTTTCCATAGTTCCCCTACGTTTTATTTCAACCTGCTATCAATTTACAATCGATTCCGTTCGTCATCACGATTGATAATGAAGGAACATCAAATGCCAAAATTACTGAAAAAAATTCACGAAAATCGCATTCACCCGCATTCTTTCTTAGACATCGCCAGGAATTAATTAAAAGACGACAGCTCCGATCACCGCAATAAATCTCCGAATTTCCCTGACGAAACAGTCGCTCTCGACAGATCTTTGCAGAAATATTGCGATGCATTATTCGACCAGAAGAAATCGAAGTAAATTATCCAACGAATTTCATTAAGATCACGCGGAAGTCTTGCTTTATTCGCGATTTAGCGTTGAGTTCTCGCGAAAATGGCGAGCTTGGAGGCTAGTAACGAATACGAAAACGAGGGATGAAAGAGAAGGAGGACGAAAAGGTCGAAGAAGGAGAAAGTTGTATAGGGCGCGTGTCCGCTCGTTGGTAAGAGCAAGAAAGGACGACGATGAATGATGGGATCCTTCCATCCGATAGGGGCTGGAAGGATGGGAAACAGGAAGGAAGGAAGCAAGGGTTAGACGTAGTGACGGAGGGAAAGGATTAGAGCAAGAGGGGAGGGTGGCTGTGCCCTTGATTACGCGTGGTTGATTATACGCGCTTAGACGAGATCGCCCGTGACCCGCTCGGCCTACGGGTGATCTTTTGTAGGACCGCGGAATTGCCAATGAAATATTCACCTGTGCTTGTTTAACTGCCGACAATAAAGACCGGATGGTCAGCGTGCGTTCCTTTCTTCCTCTCTCTGCCGTGTGCGCCAGTTTCACCCTTCGTCCGTGCCCCTCGCAACGCGCCTTCTCGGCCGAACCCTCGACGTGCAGCTTTTCAGGAAGGATGAATGCCAAACCGCGGTGAAGTTGGAGGCGGCGCTCGTGTCACGAATGTTTACACGGAAACGGCATATTTCATTGTTAATGCGCGTGCACGGGTGTAGAGTCGGTCGACTGACCATCGACATTTAATTTCTTGCGAGAGTAATTTTCTTTGGGCCACCAGAACGATTTAGGTAAGGTCGAGTGTCTTTTCATTATCGTTCTTAGATCGCTGCGCCTGATAATCGAGTCGAAGGATTACATTGTGTGGTTTTACGAGTAGTGTACAATTTCGTTAACGGACAGACAATTGCGTTCGTATAATCTACGAAATGTAATTTGTGCATTGTACAATACATAAATAATGTTTCATGACAACAAAAAAGAACTAGTTCCACATTTATAATTTTAATTAACAACTTTTTACCAAGAATTTCAGACGATATTTGATCTAATTGAACTTATAGTACTTGAACGATATTTAACTCCTCGAGTGCTGGCGCTCCTATGAAAAACTCGTTTTCACCTGTGACGTATATATGTGCACAAGGACGGAAATTCATTTTGGCCTGATGTATAAGTCACATTGACAAATTCGGTTAATTAATTTATTTTAATAATAACGTCGAGTATTTTTTCGAACCAATCGAAAATTTCGAGAGAAATGAAAAGCGCAGCCATACCTCGTTAATGGCGAGGAGAAAGAAAAGCATTTCGATCGATCGAAATGTGGATATTCGCGAGACTCGTGACATCCCGCAATATCGAACAATAACGCGCAGCCGAAGGAATAAAAGAAAGTCGAGGAAGGCACGATGAGAAAACTTTAAACCGGGATTCGATTTCCCGTGGTCTAGAGCGTCACCACGCAAAAAGGCAAATTAAATATCGAGTGGCGTGCGTTCGAGATTAATTTGGATTTAATTAAACTGCGATCGGTTAAGAAGAATGACCGAGTGTTTCGTGAACGACGACGACGACGGTACGTTCTTCAAAATAATTTCGCCGTTGATAGCTTTATCGACCATTTTTGCGGAGAGATACTATAATACGACGAGCGACGTTAAACCTTTCTTCGTCCGACTTGCTCCTACCCCGTCGGGAAATAAGTGCCTCGACCTTGATCGAACATTCGCGTGAATTAATAACGCAGCCCTCGAGAGCCTCGTCGACTCTTTCGAAAGTCGTATTTCCTACCCCAAACGAGCTGCCATCGTTCGAGGGCATCTAACTACTCGTGCGTTTCATTATATAAGCGCTATCGTTATTTTTCCTCATGAGATCACAATTGTGATTTTCCTATTGAACAAAACGAACGACGATTCAATCGTGACGTTTGGTAGGCAAAAATGAGTGAACTCTTGATAGAGGTATCGATTAATTTGTAATATAATATAACGCAATGCAATATCTGTTTATTTTTGATTAAGAAATACGATTATTTCGAGAAGAAAGACAGCAACGATCGGAAATGGACGACAAAGTGATTTTCATGCTTTTGATGAAACGACCGCGAAGCGTTGATTAATCCTCGACTGTATTCGCAATAGTCGACGAGTACCCGCATGTATTTGTTTCAATCTGCATCGAGAATTTTATAGGGTCGCTATATCTCTGTCAAAATTCACTCCATTTTTCCTGTTCGACCATTTCGCGACACGGATTACGTATTAAATGGTTCGAACCGTGCTTTAGCCATTACGACTTCCACGCGATCGATTGAAGCGGATAGGGAGTGGAAACTGACGCTCGTCTATCCACATTAGGATTCTAATAAAATAGCGTGACTTTATAGCAACTAGATGGGCAATATGTGTCGCGTATACGACAATGATTGCGTCTCGCTGGAATTAAAACGAAGAACGAAAGGAGATATCGAGCTACGATGCGAATAATTTTTTGAAACGAACGCACGAACATCCGTAAAAACGAGGAATGGTGGCCCTTTGTAAATAGTAATCGGCTTTCGCTTCTCCCGTGTTCTCCGGTAGATCGGCACTACCGGTCGAGGCGATTTCGTTTTATGAAAATTAACGAGGTAGCTTGTTAGAGCGTTAATCTCGTAAAAGCGTGTGGCAACTGCCCTTTGATTTCACAAACGAGCGGCTCTCCGATTTTTTCTACAGATTTAGCGTCTGCGAAGAAATGACGAGTCACTCGGCTCGATTACCAATCTTTTGTCAATTTTTCTGTTCGCGGATAGACAGGGGCGATACGCGACGAAGTCAAGGGAAGAAACAAGAAAATGAAGAGAAAAGAGGCGCGTCGAGATTGATTTAATACGCTCATGCCGGCGTGCATCACCGGTGGGTCACGCAGAGAGTCTCCCATCAGGCTCTCCCACCTCCCATCTTAACATTATAAACATAACTTATAGAACAAAAATTCACTAATAAAATATAACAACTTAACGTAGTTGTTTATTTTTTCGAAGCATTTTAAACAGAATTACACGTCGTTATATTTTTAGTTTTCTTCGCGCCATACTGTCTACCTTTTCTACTATATAAACATTTGTAACATTATTTACGTCTTTGTTTTGTTTTTCTCAAACCCTTTCTACGAAGGAAGAAAATGTGAACTTTTTTTGACGGTATTTGCTTTTCAACTGCCATTTCTTCACTGTGATGATTATTAATCAAAAGGCGATCGATAATTGTTCTCTCAATTCTATAATATTAATATGTTTATTACATCTTGCTCAGAAGTTACATAGCTTGCAAAGTAAGCGCCCACAATTTGCTACTGGGCAAAACAGTTGCACATACAGTATCCGAATGAACGGTAGTATCTCGCTACTAGATGAAGCGAAGTATGAATTCGAACGCCGTCTCACAGTAAAAAACATGAATATTGCTGCCGGCGTGAACGTGTTAAAAAGTAATTGTTCTATTTGAATATAAATGTTGAAGCAGCGGCGACGAAGGTGAAAAGGGGCTTAAAAACGTTCTTGGAATCGAGGTCGCTCCGTTCGCATCAGACAAAGAGAGAAAAAAGATCGAGTTAATTCGCGCGCTCACAATGCATGTCGAGCCGACGTCTTTCTCGAATCGTTGACTACAACTAAACAGAGTTTGCCCTTCTCTTTTTTTAACGAGACCGCCGTAACGAAGACTTAAGACGACACAAATTACTCCGCTCTCGTCGATGCCTTAGAGCGACCCTCTTAATTGAACATATCCACGCCGAAACAGACCTTCCTCGGAGTCGATTCCGTTGATTTGCCTAATTTTCCGTTTCGTAATCAAGTTCCGATGTGGAGACTTTACGTCGAGATGACACGACCTGATCGAACCAGATATCGAGGTAAAATCTCGCGGAGAACTGTCTTTCAGGACGAAGAAGAAAATTACTAGGTACACTTGCAGCTATGTTATAAACTTCTTCGGCGTTTTGAAAGGAGCAACTGGAAATCCACGAGAAGGAGAGAAGTAAAGAAAAAAGAAAAGAGGCCCGTTTTAGCGGGTAGCCACGAAGAAACGAACCACAAATAATAGCGAGTTGTGCTTATCTTCAGTGGTGCGCGCTACGCGTTAGCACGAGAGGGTTTATTCCAACTCCTAAAGTAACCGGGAAAGTCGGAGTTATTCCGCTTTAGCGTAGAGCCGTCTACAATAACGCGTGCCACGGCTACGTGATTTTGCGACTGTACGGCACGCCTTTCACCGGCCAACGGCTCGACGCCATACTTTTCTATTTATTTAGTACGTATCTCGGAAAACTCGTTGCCATTCGCCTTCAACTTTCCGCCCGGTGAAGTACTTTCTATTATTACATTTCTCCGAACCTATTTGCCACGCGTCACGAACGTCTTTTCTCCGCCATCGTTGTAGCAATTCTTTAGTCGCGATTTTATGCCGTAATTTTATCGCGAAATTTCGAACAAAGACTGGTACTTTCGTTAACATTCCAAAAACGAGGATCGTCTTCACTGACGAAAGACTGGACGAGCGACTGACGATCGAAATAGTTGTCCAGTTCATCGTGCGTCAATTTGATGGCTAAATTAGAACTCTTTAGAGTGATGTGTTCCATCCTACCACTGTAGGAATAAAGTTGCGCCCTCTGGCAAGAATAGCAGGTTAGAACATGCCAGGCCGAGGAGAGGGTAATACGGTAGGAACATCGGAAGAGAAAGGACCTAATGTAATGAGTATTCGTATAAATAAATATATATATATACGAAAATTGTTGCCTATCGATGATTATTTCAACAAAAGCAAAAAGCGAGTACATGAGTATAAGCGCTGGAGAATGTGAGCAGTTGAAGCGTTGTTAGGCGACAGGTTGTACGTGTGTGTGTGTGTGTGTGTGGATGGCGTGACAAAATGCATCGAAGAAAGATCAGCTCCGTTGCGAGACTCGACCAACATGTTTCAAATTATTATTCTATTAAATTTTATTTTAGACAAAACGTTGTTCTTTTCTTTCTATTGCCATCTCTAAAAACCATACACCACTACGATCCAAACTACGATCACAAGACACGAAATATTCGCCTACGCAAATTTATCTACACGCACTTCGAAAATGATGATATTTTCTCCGAACGACTACATTTTCTACGCAATTCTTAGAATCTATCCTCGAGGTTCGGCAAGGTTTACGTTTCAAGGACAGAGAAGGACAACAGAAGGCAGTCGATACTTAACGATTGGCTCCTGTTCAATAATAGACTTCGCACGAGGTCGATTAGCAGCTGCACCGTGGCGTCAGCAGGCAAGCATCGATCGACTCGAGCACCATTCGCCACGGCATGTCATCAACGACAACGCGCTTCCTGGCGTCGCCATAAAGTTGAAACAGTCGCTTTAGCGCACGCAGGCGAACCTAACGAGACAGGCGACGACGTTTTAGCGCGTCTTGAGCCGGCTTCGGTGGGAAGATCCAATATAGTTCGGAGTACCCAATAAAATCCGACGCAACGGGAGTCTCAAAGGCACCTTTGGTCCGCGGGGATATTTCCACGATGAACATGCGACGTGCCAGCGACGCTGGTCGATCATGGAATGTTCGATCCTGGAGGTTGCCAGTGATGGTTAAAATACCTCCTCTTCGATAACTGTTTTTCCTTGTCGCTCTCTAGGTTCCTTTGACGTGTCTTGTCACGGTGTTCAATTAATTCGTATTGAATTCGATCAGAAATAGGAAAGACAAAAAAAAATAAAAAGAGGCGTGACTATTGCTCCTTTGTCCTCGATTTCATTCACCCCCCTCCCCTTCCAGATCCCCCAACCCCCCTCGTTCCTTCTCAAGGATTTCTCACGGGTGGAATTCGCTAACGAAGAAACTAGATTCGAGACTTGGGGGAATCGCGAGGAATTAACGACTTTCACGATCGTCTCCACGGATCGTGCTGCCCCGCCTCCTCGATCTTCTTGCCTTTCGCTCGTCCCAGCGCGGTCCTAGCCGCGGATACATCCAGGTCCAGTAATTGTCGCTTTCTCTGGATAAACGCGAACTGTTCGCCGAACCCTAGGGTGTGGTGCCACGTGACCGGGAGCAGAAGGAAGAGTCCCAGACCGATCCGCGCGTATTTTGCTTTCTCCGCGTTCTGAGAGTTCGTCGATCGTTCCAGAGACGTGAGCGGAGGAAGCTGGACTAAAAGTTTTATTCGCATCGCGCTATCTGATTTTCCCTTGATCTTCTTCCAACTTCGAGACGACAGAAACGAAGTAGAAGAAGAAGAAGAAGATGATGAAGTAAGAGATGGAGGCGTAGCAAGAGGAGGTGGCGAAATACTTTTCGCTCTGACTCGTCCAACTTCCCTTCCCTCCAGTTCTTCGCTCGCACGTTCAGTTCAAGTAACGCCCCTAGACCCGCCGAATGATCGTCTTCCAAGCGGTGCAGCCTGACTTCTCGTAACGAATCCAGATCGATAGTCGGTGCGCATTTCTATGTGAATCGCGTAGGTAACAATAGTCCCGACGAATGGTTGAAATCGGTGAAAGGGCTCCATTGAAACGTCTCTGTTAATCGATACGTGCGAATAGCGACACGAACTGCTACCGTGGTATTACGTATTTAGCTCGAATTCGCAACGAGCTATTTTCCCGCGTGACAATTTAGACTTTGAGATGTGGCCATTCTTGCATGGATCGTGAGTCTCGACGAGGAACGAAGCCAAACGTGACCTTTCAGCGCGGAAAACATCTCGAAATTGCTTTATAAACGTTCGATCGTTGCAAAGGAACGATACTTGTGTAAACTTTGTAAAGAGCTTGAGGCGACGCGATCAGCTTTTCCACCTCGAGGACAATTTTCCTTCGTATTATCCTCGATTCCTCGTGTCAATAGGGATTCGTCATTGAGAGAAAAATAATCTCGTTATCGAAGGAAATACGCGAATAAAAAGTTTTTCATTCGTCTAATACTCTCGTGAATCGTCGAAAATTGCAGGATCCTTCGGTTCTTTCGATTCTGGCGTGAAACTCGTCCGAAAATTTTCTTGCGTCTTCCTGCCGTACTTTTATTCATCTATCGCAAACTTTGACACGGAAAAGAAGAAAACGTGAGGGAGGAGAAAGAAGAAATGGAAGAAGACAAAGATAGCTTTTAGTGTAACGTTAACCAACTGTTCGTTCCGCCCTCTACGTGGCTGTCGCCCTAGGTATCCTTCTATTCGTCACTGCCACTTTTTCAGAGGGTTCCCAACTCGTCCGACTGCCTGAAAACTTATCAGTGGTAATACGCTACGGACGGGAAAGGTAATGCGCGAGCGACTCTATCTCGCGTACTGCTATTTCGCGACAACCGACGCGTTCTTATTTCCCTTTACTCAGCTAATCTCCAAGCTTCTTGCGAGGAGGACGTAAGAATTCCCTCCACTTAAATAAAATTAACTCGATACCAACTGTAATAACTTTCCATTGTTTTTACTATTCCCGTAATTTCCCGAAAACGCGGAAGAATATATTCGGGTCCCTTCCTTCGTGAATTTTTCTTTCTACGGAAGGATGGTAGACTTCGTTACGCGCCAATTATGTGTCTGTACGCTTTCGAGGCATCGTTAAGATTCGTTAAAGTTTTTTTAACTATGCAAACCTCGTAATTTCCGCGATCACCGTTTGAAAATTAATGCTTAGTAATTCTCGTAGCGCGTGGTACGAAAGCAGAAATATACTTTCGACGGAATTTTACCCCTTGTTTATTCAACTCGCGTTTATTAAATCTACGGTTCGTTGAAACAGAGTGGATACCTTCGATTCGAATGTGCGTTTATTCAAATAAATTCTCTCCGCGTGTTATTATACAAATTTACCCGTTGAAAGAAGGATCATCTTAATGTGCTGATTTTTAAAACTGCACACCTTCGACGTAATTTCTCTGTCTCGTAAAGACTCGATAAAAAATATTAACGTATGAAACTGTATCGACATCGTTAGACGTATATATGCGGTTTTAATGATCCTTCGTTGGATCTGTTAAACCGTACGATAAGAGAAGTTTATTTTACGTATACGTTACGGTTAGATGAAGCTTCATTAAACTGGAAATGTAGTACCTTCCGCTTTTCATCACTGAGAAGGAAATTCAAAGAAAAGCACATTGAGATAAGTAGAAAAATATGTTAGTTCGACAAGATTATTATAGAATCCGATACGAGAGATTTATAACGGATCGTAAATCGCAAAATGTCCGATATAATAGAACGCTTCTTATTAAAAGGGAAAATCCCTTTTTTCCCAATGTCAGGGGAGACCGATTATTTTAAACCTCTGACTATCTTCATTACGTCGGTTCGTTCCAGCGCTTGGGAAAATTTGTGTTATTTGTTTTCAATCGGATCTCTGTGAGCATCCTCACATTTTATGGATTACAACGGAAATTACACGAGCTCTTATCGTGAAGCGATGTATCTGTGATAACCAACACTAGAAAAAGATAATCGTACAATATTCCACTCGATTGCAGTCCTGCATCGTGCAAATGCTTTTGCATTTTTATTCGTACATATATTACGTGATTTTAATAGTTGTGATTATAGTTATAGTAAGATTTTAGAAGAAAAATTTGTTTGTATTCGTGGGCGCGCTTGTGCGTGTATGAAAGAAAACTACTGTTCCTAGCGCCTTTATCTCATTGATGTTTATGTTACTGGCGTTTCAGAGTGTTCGTCTCGCGAAGCAACTTACAAGTAAGAATATTCACTTACACATACGTGAAAATATGTTCCCTTGTCTTCTTTATTCAAATATTTCTAAGAAGTGAGCTTAATCGATCACTTTTATTTTTGGTCGAACGAATATGAATGTATAAGCAAGCAGTGACTCTCTCTCTCTTCTTCATCTTCTTCGCTCTTTCGATCCACACTATATTAAATATTATTTTCAATATTTCGGAATTCTCAACGCTTCTCCACGTTTCCTCCAATTTTTTTCGCCGGGAAAGAAAATATCGAAGCATCGCGATTATTTAGAAGCAACCAGTTGCATCGTTCACACGAAAAATGCTTTGAAAAGCGATTAAAAGTAAAGTTTCGAGTAAAAAGAAATTTATGAAAAGGAAGGCACGTCAAACTTTTCAAAGTTACTTAAACATTCCTGGTTTCTCCCAAAGAATCTTCTCCTTTCCCCTGCTTTGCTCCATCCGACGAGTTCTAACGAAAAACGAAGCATGTTATTTTCGTATAAAAATAGGGAATTCTTAACATTCGTCTCTTACCGTCTTTCAAGAATTTAATTAACGAAAATAGACAACTTCGAGCTTCCAATTTCATGCAGTACTCTAATCGCAAGATCGTTGTCTTCGTGCGTGTAACAATTTTTCCCATTACGTATAATTTAACAAAGAGGTGAAAATTAAGTTCCAACAATCTCAAGAATACACATTTCGGTATTTCAACCGTCAAATATCAGATCCTGAGCTTTCCATTCCTGAAACGTATTTCTCTGATAAATTGTTCGATCTTGGTGTGTGAAACCCCTATCCTCATTCACGAACAAACTCGAACAAAGTTCGCGAAGATATCACGACGATTATAAATGATCCGTGACTGTGAATGCGTTCGAAATAAGCCTTTCATTGTCGATGGCACCAATAATGTTTGCCCGTATATCGACATTTGTAAATAACAGTATAAGCGATGCGAAAAGGGAGCATAATAAATATCACCGAATCGATTTTACCTTGATTTCTTCACATTAATCGATTTAAAATTCAAAATATTCGTCCCACGAAAACGCACTGGAGCGATCGCCTTGTGAAAACGCATTTCAATTGGAGCAATTGAAACTTCGTCGATTCGATTACGTTCAAACATTTTCAATTAATATCAAAAATACGTACAGAAACCGTAGAATTTAATGTAGAACGCAATAATTTATTGGAAAGTAATAAACGAATAAAGCAGAACTTTTGCAAACGTTGTACGTTCTTTCTTTTCGCCTATCGTCCTTGAACTATCACTCTATCGTTCGAATATTCGCAAACCACGTCGTTGTGTTTAGGTGGTTCAGAACCTAACGACGAATATTCTCGTATCTAGACAAAATCGTTTCGCGAGACGAACAGAATTTTACACTCTAAACGCAGGAAATAGTGTCTTGTAAACGTTAGTATCATCCTATCTTACTATCCCGTTGACGTGATAAACGAAATTATTCCTAACTTCGCAGTAAAAATTGTCGCGATATTTCCCAGAAATCGTTGCGATTCTTTCGTTCTTTTCTTCTTCTACTATCGAAAAATTCATCGTCACGTAGTTGGGATTCCTGACGCCTACCTCGGAAGCAGAGCCGTGATATTCAGGACAAAGTAGAGGCGTAAACATTCGCGTCGAGGGAAGGAGGAAGGACGCGAAGGGAAAGAACAGGAAGGTTAGAGGAGAGGAAGGGCGTCTGAAGACATCGCGACCGCGGTCGACGTGATTTCGTGTATACATAGAATTAGCAGCAGCAGCAGTTCGTCGCTCGCTCGAAAGTGCGGAGCGCTTCGTTAACTCGTGGCGACGACGTAAGACGTGCCTGAAATACGAGTCGTACGGATGGTACCTGGCTACGATGATAACGCCAATGATGACTGCCACGTAGCGACCGCTCCAAATTGCCAAAGACACATATCGACTGACCGGATCCTGAAATTTCGCTTGTTCTTGCGATCGAACCAAATCGTCCTCCTTCGTTCTCCCTTGAGGGCGTTCCTCTATGTAAAAAAGGACGATTCGGAAATGCACGAAGAGACATAAACAATTAAGGTACTTTTATCGATGAACGATTAAATCGAATCGAGCTTTTCCACAAAATCTGGTGCTAAAATCAATCCGAACGAACGATGCATTCGTTGAAACATTGAAAATACAAAAAGGAAAAAAAAGAGATGCGAATATTCACAATCGATTCTTATAATCATCACGTTAACACGTTGACGCCGGCTTGCATCACCGGTGGGTCACACGAGTCTGTTCCGTGGGGCAACGAGCATCACGGATGGTTACACTTATATTTCACAAAATATGTAATACAAAATAGGTTTATATTTTATCACAACATTATAAACAGATATTCAATAGTAAAAACATTAAAAACATTACAATGTTATAAACTTAACATAATTATTAAAGTTTTCTTGT
>JAITYT010000158.1:1820681-1831191 GCA_025433975.1 Liostenogaster flavolineata
GCCATAAAACTTCCCAGGGAGCAAGTAGTCGAAACGAAGACGAAGCTGCCGCATCCAACCGAGTTTCCGGCCGCGTCTTACGTTAGTACGTACTACTGCCAAGATTGCGATACCGCGTGTCTTGCGACGATTTCCTTAATCACTTTGTTATAAACTTTACCCCTGCTAATTTCCCACTTCACGAATTCCTCACGAGAAAACGACTGAAAGTTCATTACGTTACGCGTTACAGCGAGATTTGACCGCATCCGTTCTCGTCATCGATCAGTCCAATTTATCGACTGTGTCAAGGAGAGGAAAATTTCGTAGATTTTCCTTCGTCGTACGAAGTTCGACTGGATGAGTCTAACGATAAGAAACGTTTGAATAGAGTCTGTAAGGCTCAATCTAGCCTTTAACCTCTTAACCGTGTATGACGTCATTTTTCGTC
Source organism: Liostenogaster flavolineata (assembly GCA_025433975.1). NCBI lineage: Eukaryota > Metazoa > Arthropoda > Insecta > Hymenoptera > Vespidae > Liostenogaster > Liostenogaster flavolineata. The sequence continues at coordinate 1,821,112 of JAITYT010000158.1, forward strand.
ATGCCCGAAAGACTACCGATTCTTTGAATATTGAAAATATTTGATTTATATATTGAATGATGTAAAATTTGTTCCAGAAATAAAAAAATCAATATGTTAAAAATATATATAAAAAAATTTATATTTTCTTATATTTCTTTTATCACACAGTTCCTAGTGAGAAACGAGTTTCACAAAATTTTATTCCCCGGTTGAGAGGTTAATCATATAGTTGCGACGCTTATCTCTATTACCGATATAATGGTAAAGCTGATTAGTGATATTAACGGATCGAACCAAGAACGATTGGATTTTCTTCTATTATTTATACTCTGCTTCTCTAAGGGTTGCAGGCATCTTCTACAATCTCTTAACAACTTTGTACGCACTCTTTACACCAACAGACACCAACTTGAACAGATTGTGTTCAAGACGTAAACTAGATCGCTCTGCACCATCCACGGTTCGGCAATTCGGTCCTAAGTTGTACCAATCGCGCACGACTTACATTTTACTTACGAATTTACATTTGGCCGGAATACAAGACCACGTGTCTCGCATGTAGTTGTAGGTTAAGGAGTTAAGCTTATACTATGGTTTCGGCCTGAAAGGCAAATTATCATTCAGCGATCATTCGTCGGATGCGTGATAGGACACATAGAATTATGCTAATGTATAACGACACGCCGACCTTTTCAATGACTTAAAAATTTTTTGATGGTGTGGCACGAGCAAATTCAGAATGAAATTCTTGATAAGCCTTCACGAATTATTGTTGGTTCTAAGTTGTTGAGTGCGATATTCGTTTCATCGCAAGTAAGTTGATCGCGACCGCGTGCGAGCGGACCTTATGGCATGATTTCAAATTATTTTTCAATAGCCAACGTGGTATTAAAACTAAGATGCAGTTTTAAGTGATAGAACTTCTGCACGCGAGTTACTGCCATATTATTGTCCACGAGGTCTGTGAATAGATCGCGGAAGTTATCCCATTCGCCGTAGTTACCCGAGAACGTCTGAATTTGAACGCGCGGTAGTTTCAGCTCGCCAGACTAGCTGGTGGTACCACTTACGAAAGCAGAGTCTTTGTTTCGCTGCTGGAAAGTTACTCAATCAATCCATTAATGGTTTTAAGTGCCACGAGATAGGCCTCTTCGGCGGCCCCCTGATGATCTACGACGAAATAATTCCACCGAAGATTTTTGGAGGTGACGACGCAAAGTGTAAAAAGCTTCATGAAGAGCTCCTTTAGTCACTGCCCTGTCCCCTGTAGTCACTAACTTGTCGTGGTGGGAGAGGCTTGCGTTTGCAAGAACACTCGTTTCCTATACTCGTTGGTTTACAAACCAATGCCAGGTGGACCAGAGGATAACAGCAACTAAGGAATTACAGAATACAGTTATACAGAACTTGGAAAACCGAGAGTGTATGAAAGTGACGATGAGATGTGCAAGAAGTATGAGAGTGAGCATGAAAGAAACGATGGTATAATCCACTTAAACATGGACTTGAATATGGAACATAGACTCGAGATGGGCTTGTTGAGTCGGTCAATGATAAGGCAAACTTATTTAGGATTGCATTTCGTCGAAGCCTAGCCCCTATGGTCGACCCTATAGGTCGAAACTCGTACCTAGGTGTCTGTGGACCCCTTCAGGTGTATCGTTAATAATGTAACATTACGTTCCCCTATGTTAATCTTTTGGACTCCGAACAATTTTTAATATGACCTTTCTGCAACACCGAGTTATTGTTACTGTAAGCTGCCAACTAATGTAGAACCATTTTCAGTGGCGTAAATATTTCCCAACTATATCCTTCTAATGTGTTATAAAAATGAGTATTAAGATATCGCTGCGTCACTATAATGGTGTCAACTAAGTTATCAGCTTATGGTACAATGTTGCTGTTGTAGCGATAACGGAGCGCAGAGAGTGTGCTATTCACATTGATTTGTGGTGCACGCTGGTTTCTTCAAGTTTTACACTTGAGTCTTCGAAGACGTAAATGATGCTCCTGTTCCAGATGTGTAAGAAGTATCCTATCCTACGAATAGCATTGGTCAATATTGTTATAAATCGGATTGTCTTAACAAATGCAATAATTAACGTTCAAAATATAAAATACCACTCCTATTTTATTTCATGTTATTATTTATAAACAAAATTGGATTAATACAAAATATATTTTAAATGATATTTAATTTTTCATGATTGAAATTAAATGATTTTTACAATTGACTAATTATGAAAGTGGTGTAAGCCCATTTGCAGCCCGTAAATATACATTATTTTAGTTAAATTCGTCTAAAAGAATTTATATAATTAAATTACATATTGATAAATTAACAGAAACATTGCCAGACTCGACATAATTAACCTATATTTTTTAACCTTTAATTTTCTCGAAGCAACAGAAAGTGGATTTGTATCACTTTCAAAATAAAAGGTCCATATGTCTGATAATTTGTCGACAATGTTTGCTTTTGATTGGCAATTGTATTTTGATTAATAATGTGCGTTTGTAAACGGTTTGGACCTGCTTGATTTTGGATATGGATGATTGGATAAAAATATAGATGTATTTTGTGATAACAATGATTATCAGCAATGATGCTAGCTGTTTTTTAACGTTTAATATAGTTCAGGTACAGTTTTAAAATAATTTCGAGTATGTTACTCGATTCGAGAAGTAGAGGCGATTTTTAAGTAGACTTGTTTAATCTCGTATTATGTCTCTTCACGAGAATCGCGTAGACACTTCGTTCGAGGTAGGTTATTATCTTACAAGAGTGTTGTTACATTTCAATTAAAATGAAGGTGATGATACCTAATTCACGAAGCTCTCGTGACTTACGTAATGAGCAACGGCGAATACAGCATCGGTTTCGTTGCATTCAATTACTTAGCTTCGAGACCGTAATCAACTCCTGTGCCGAGATACGCAGCTAAGTTCAATGGCGGTCATGCTATAGTCTCCAATACCCATCTATTCACTCGATCGTTTGCTTCTGACTGCGTCCGAACAACGATGACGTGGGTCACATCCCTCGAGGATTGCCTTCGACCTATCACGTGAATCCTCCCTTTCGATCGATATCCGAGGAGACAGAAATATCAATCTTGTCTCTTGATTCTCTTAAAACCATCGATTTCTCAATTTTTCAAATTATTCTTCGAAATCGTTTCTCTCCTCCACCTTGTAACGCACTTCTCGAGTGAAGGAGGAAGAAGCGCCTTTCGCGTCTGAACGAGCGTCTCACCGTAAAGTTAACAGCGAAAAGCATGAAAGAATTCGTCGCTCGAACTGCGAAAATCTCGGTGCGACGTTGCGCGTGACATAAAATAAGATTTCGTCGGTTCGACTTGGAGAAACCGACGGGCAGTCAGACAGAGGTTGTGAGAACTCAGCCAAAAGAACTCGAAGTCAACGCCGATACGAAGAAGTTCCCAAACTATTATTACAACGTCTTGAACGCGTGATGTTTCACTCAACGTGAAGATGAAAATCGAAGAATCCTCCTCGATTTTTGTCTATTTTTCTTCCCTTACCTTCCGAATCGCTCGAGATCTCTTGGAGTCTCGAAGACACATCGATCTATGCGATCGACATCAAGCGCAGTCCTAGATAATCGAAACGGCGGAGATCAATTGCGGTTCATAATACAATTAATAATAGTTTCGGTACCGCGTCGTAATCCTGAAAAATAAATAATTATCACCTGACGTGTTAAAATTGGCGGTCAAATCACGAATCGTTCTCAAGATATTAAGCTGTTTATTCATTAAACGATCATTAGCACGGATTAATATTAACATTTATTTAGTCGAAGATTTCGCGTCACACATATAACGCTGTTTCACTGACGATTTTTCCTCAAATTTCCTTCTTCTGATGCGTGCCGCGCCTCAAATGTATTAGATTCTATCAAGTTTCAATATATTATTATTCATTTAACCCTCGCTCGCTGCATTTCAAATTTTCCGTGGACTATTCATAGGGATCAACCTAACCCCATATATATATATTCGTACATTTACAATATATTTTCTGTTTTTCAATATTTTTTATTTTATCATACTAATTTTATTATTCAAAATAAATTTTGTTTATCGCTTGCTATATAATCCTTTACCAGTCACATTGTCATCTCCTTCAAAAACATTTTACAATCGGAGCTTTTTCGCTGAGTGAATACCTGTGGATTAGCACATTTGTACACATTATAAGCTGCTATTATATTAAAAAATAAAATTATAGGTCGTCGCTAAGTCTTTCTTTTGCAGGTTATATTTATCAAATGTGTCTCCTTTCGTTTCATTATAGCCCAATATGATGCTGATTTGCACAACTACGCCATGATATTATTTTGGTAATTTTTTAGTAACATGTGTAAAAATCTTATTTTAGGCAATTATATCTTCCTGACATTCTCTTACTTGGTGCAAAAACTTATTACGTTAAAAATCACACGACTGGGATTCATTTGACCCCAATGCACCGAGTGAGGGTTAGTAATTTATACAGTAGACATTTTTTCACAAAATTACCAAGAGCGTGGTACAATAGACCACGCTTTGCTTCATATGTAGAGATATAAATTTCGTAAAGTAAAAGACAAGTAAAAAGAGGAGGACTTATCTAGGACTGTATAAAAATCTTAAAACACGGTTCGATATGATGACGAGTCATTTCGAGATGGAAGATCGAAGGTTGGTCGCCAAGAGGAAATTACAACGATTAGGAAACCAGCTATGAGATCGAAATTAATATTTAAACGCTTTGTACGTTATATATATATTAGTTAAATAAATTTGTTATAAGTAATACATACAAATAGAATGCGTTTTGTTTAGCAACTGATAATTGCGTCTAATAATCATTAGGAAAGCAAATTCTCGCCTACGCGTATACTGTTTAACTGTAATTATAGTAAAAATGTAGCCTTAATCGTAATTAATATAATTCAACTTTATTAGCAGAATTCGACATCGAACGATAAGTAGCATTAACTCTGTATTTAAACTCACGCTTCGATGTTGTGTTGTTCTTCATGCAACGATATTGCCGATACCGATTTCACGATACGGACATATGCGTGGATTAGCGCTCGAAATAACGCGCAAATTCATCACACGGATCTACGTTCGATAATCAGCATGAATCAACATATTTGTACAAATAGACAATGCTCGATGCAATAGCAACGATAAGTACGTTTGAAATTCACACGCGCTTCGCGATTCGAAAATTATAGTAACAGCAGGTTACATTTCGCGATACATTTAACCGGCGCTAGTTTCGATAAACCTGATTCACGAAGGTGCGTGTCGAGTTACGGGAAAATAATTTTCATTTAGGTGCAGCTGTTATTCATTCGTTTAAAACCGATACGCGAAGTACGATCGCAGTTGCTTCTATTTTCTGTACGAAATTTAGTTTCGTCGTCTTATCGTCGTAACTTTGTCGTAACACGACTTTCCTGGAATCAGTCCTTCCTCGAGATTAATCTGCAATTTCTTGATCTCGTTTCGTTTTACTACGAGTTTAAATGGTTTGACCTCTTAAAAATCCTACTCGTCGGGAATTTTTCGGGAAAAGCCGAAAGGGAGAAACACGTTTAAACGGAACACACGAGAGGAAAACAGCTAATAGAATCCTGAAATGCGTCCAACGCGCTCAAAGCACCGACAAAAGTCGACTTTCTCGACCTTTTTTCCGAATACTTCCCGACTCTGAAAACACTTCTTTTACCAAATAGACGGTAAATCCCTTTGATAACGTTTGAGGCTCTCGTCGACCAATGATAAAAGCAGTCTTCTTTCAAGTACGATTAATCTGGATTGAGACTCGACCACCCAAAAGACATCCTGAATTACGTATTTCAATCAGCATCGAGTTAAAAATTCTTTAAGGACGATGGACGAATTCACGCGCCATCAATCGTCGCTCCGGCTCATAATAACCACAGATGTAACACGAGGAAAAGGACAATGGTCCTAGGTGCACGAGGAAGATACGCGAATCGATCGATGTCGCACCTAAAGACTTGAAAGACGAGCCGGCTTAACAAGACTCATTTATCACTTATAGAATTAAAGATAACGAAAGAAAGATTTTTCGACGTTCGTTTCGCCAAATCCTCGAACTATCGAATAGCGAAGATTGTTGCCGTTGGTGAAATAGTTTCGCAGTCGCTTAAACTTTCGGAAAATGACGCATTTCTGACAAACCTCCGTCACTCTTTCTCCCTTTATCCAGTTAGCAAACTGGATTAATTCGGCCTGTCGAGAAGAGACTCGATCGTCCAGTAGAACTACTCATCTTCTCCCCCTCGGATAAATCGAGGAGATCACGAGGGATACAAATAATTAAGTGTCGTTTCGTTAAGAATGTTCGGCCCATTCGGTCTACTTCATCGGATCTAAATCGTTTTTGCGACTTGGAGGGAAAGCCGCGACCCTCGTACCGAGTTTCACGGCATATGGATGCGCGAAAGAGCGAAAAGCCGAAAAAAATGAAAGGAGTGGAAGGCTGCGTTTGAGCGTCGATCGAACGCACGAAAAGTCGCGGTGATTTACGAAGGCGGACAAAGTCCAAGACTTCTCGCCGGCTTCGAGTCTCTGGACTGCTCTTCCTATAAATCACGTAGTCGGTTCCCGATCCCAGGACGATCCACTTATTCGCGGCAGGTACACAGCGACGCGGGCATCGAATGGACGGCGTCCGAGGTAAAACCGACGCTTCGTCTTTCCGGAAGGAAGGTTAAACGCTTCCGCCACCCTCCTTGATTTCTCGAAGGAACATAGATTATCGCGAAACCGCAACTTTATCCTTCTTTCGAAGAGAAACGATTGGCGGATATCTGCGCGTAAGAGAAGGCGAAAACGAAAGGCAGAAAAGGTATACGAGAGAAAGGAAGACGAGATGGAGGAGAAAAAGGAGAAAAAGAAGAATGCGGTCGGAGGAAGAAGGGATGCACGTTAGGGTAGTTTATTTCTTTGGCGCGAAGGCACGCGTAGCGCGGCCATTAGGCGGATGTTAACGCGTACAAAGTTCCAGGATGTACGGCAGAACGAAGCAGGACTTCTCGCATTCCTCGAGTTCGCTCTCACGACGGCCTTCATCGATCTCGTTAAACTTCGCCGTTTTCCCATCGGTCTTTCTATTTCTTCTCCTTTCTACGGTCCTTTTCTCCAAGATTGGACAACAGGATGACGACGACGCGGACGTGGAAAGAAGGATGGAAAGAAAAAGGAAGAATGAAAGCGAGAGAGAGAAAGAGAGAGAAGATAAACGCATGCCTAGAAGAGAAGGGAGAATCTTTCTCACTCTCTCTCACCCTCGCTCTCTCTCTCACTCCTTCCTTCTTCATCTTGCTCCGTTCCTGTCTCTTGCAGCGAGTTTGACTCTTGCCTCGATCTTCCCCTGCTCCCTTTCGAAAGAGGCTAGAGCAAATGGTTCCAGCCACCGACTTCCTTGCGAGATTACACCCGCGGGGAAAATTTCAGATTCAGCCCGACGTAACCGTCCTAGTATCTCTCCTACCAACCTTCTCTCTCTCTCTCTCTCTCTCTCTCTCCATGCTAGCTCCTCCTCCTTCTCTTCCGTTCATCTCGTTCGGTCTCGACAGCGCATTCACGATCGTCGGCTCTCGAACAAACGACGGACGAATCTGCGTCCCTCCTTTCATCTCGAAGAAGAAATTAACAACGCGACTCGCCCGCGTCTTTACGATCTTCTTCCCGCGAATCCGACATTGAGTTTGCCTTGAAATACGGCGGGTACATACACAGTGACACGTATTTACATCGCGCCACGATTAACGACCGCTCGATGATGCGATAATTCTGCGTTGGTAAGGTTTTCCCTACGCTTCGTTAACGCTGACCAAAGAAATGGACCGGCGCGCTGTGTGGCCGATTAAACGATCACGCGTGCGTCTGCAAATCCTCCAGCTTATTTTCGAGCAAAAAAATTAAATATTCTGCGAATGACGCAGTTTCAAGTTTGACGAGGCAGACGATTATACAATTTCGATGACGCGCGAATAAAGTATTGGCAGATTAAGCGTGCTCATTCCAAGCGTGTAAAGAATATATACGCAACTGGAAAGAAATCGTAAATTGATTTCATTAAATGAAGGTAAAATGAAAATGTTATAAGTTATTTCCGAGGTAAATATCGAGTGGTATCGAGGTGAATTTAATTTAAATTTAATTAATATAAAATATTAAACTTTTACTTTAATAATGCGTAATTACCTTTGGTCTTTTGTGATTTATTCACAATCGCTACGAAGCGATTTTAAACGAAATTATATTCGAACCACGAACGAAATTTCCTCAAAATTCTCTCGACAAGCAACGCATCGATGTACGAACGATGCAAATAATTCCATCGAATAACCAACGTCATTTAATAACAACGACCGAACGGTAAAAATCAACGGTTACTAGAATCGCTAGAAATCGAAAGGACGATCCATTGAACAAGATTTCGCGTCTAACGAGATTACAACGAGGTAGAAATCCCACGACAAAGCGATACGAAATGAAAGGCAATTTACTTCTTGGAGGATCGAATTAAACGACGATTTCCCCTTCTTCTCGCCCGTACAAGATAAATCACACCGTTGAATCAACTAAGTATTCAATGAAACGATACCGTGCCTCGTGAATCTTACAAAACGATGCGACGTTCGTCTCGCTTTCGAGAGAACAAAGCCGAATAATCGGACGTGCTCTCGATGAAGATCACGACCATGACGATAACGAGGATGACGACGACGACGACGACGGAGAAAAGCCATTAGGGAAGAACCCGTACGAAGATAAATAGCGCGAGATCGTTCAGAATTACTTTTCGATGTAAATAGAGGGAAGCGTATCGTGCCGTTCGAGCGTGAAGAATTGTCCATCGAATGTTTTTCCTCGCTCTTTTTTCCCGCCCTTTTTTTGGTCATTCCTTCCGTGGCTCGATCAACGATCGGAACGACGATACAAAAAAAAAGGTACGAGCACATGCGTGGATCAAAACCGCGAGCTCGTTTCGATCGGTGCAAGAACGTAGGAAGGGCAAAGGTGCGGCGAGAGGCGGAGAACGGGAAAACGAACGAAGGATGAGAGACGCGATGAATATTCAGAAACGTTCGCGGATAAAGTTTTAAATATCCCGTCGGTCCATTAATCTTACCGTCGCGATATCGAACGCCCGAGGCGCAAGACGCGATAATAATTCCTCGCTCGATCGCGCGGCTCGAACGCATATCGTCGATCCTCCTCGTCCTCGTCATCTTCCCGTCTTTTCGTCATCGTCGTCATTCTCGACGTCTTCTTCATCGTCATCGCCGCTGTCGTCGTCCTCGTCGTCTTCGTTGTCGTTATCGTTGTCATTCAACAAAATAAACACGTCTTAGGCCACAGTGCGCGACGCAGTCGCGCCATCAACGTCCCAGCATTCGCTTAGGCGTACAACGCCTTCCGGAAGCCGACGAGCTGTTCGAAATTCGCAGGAGTCGGAAATTACCGCGTAAGGCGCAGCGGATAACGGAGTACTGGCTGGAGGAGCTTTTGATGGTTTACGCATGGCGTCCGGGCGATTTTCAGCGGAAGTGCATTTAGTTTCCCTCGGCAGGCTTTGCAAGTTAGTTTATACGTGTAAATAAAACGAAAGTATAAAAATGCATGAAAATAATTCAATTTTTGCGTCAATGATCTTGTTAAGGTTTTTTTTAAGTAAAAGGAGTGACTAAAATACTGCTTAATCTTCACTTGCCATCAGCAGCCGAGTTGTTTTGATCCGTCTTGTTTTGATCATGCGGTCACGCAGATCTTCAATTTATATTTTTGTATCATTTTATACCATAGTGTTTGGTACGTCTATATTAGAAGTAAGTAATAAATAACATTTAAAAAATGTTGAAACTTAAAGATTGTTTCGGTCGCCACATTTCACTTGACACGTTGACGCTTAGGTTAGACCGTTCAGCACTATGTATACGCGGTAATACTCACAAGGTAATTCTTATAAATCTCGACGAGCTAAAAACGAATCTGAAATCAGTTCTGGTTCATCATCAGTTTTTGAGAAAATCGCAAT
>JAITYT010000158.1:1840574-1858498 GCA_025433975.1 Liostenogaster flavolineata
ATCGAAATTCAAATTGCTATTCGACAGACACTCGATCACTATAAGCGCTTTTCGACTGAAATTCAGTTTAAAATATAATATTTATGTTTTATTGTTACTAAATTGTTGAAAAAATGGTTAAGAAGGCTGTATATCTCAAAGTACAAATGGGTCACGTTTGTAATGGATGTAATATAACAAATGGATGACGGCTTTTCGTCCCGAATGCTTACTCTAAGATATCTAATGTTTATATTATAGAACAGGCGAGTCACGTAGACGGCCTTTTCGTCTCGATTCGTTCGAGTGGTTCTGTTTCTCTCCTCTAGGCCATAGCGGCTTTAGGTTAGTTGAGAGCGAGAATTCAGCGAGTGAACATCGTCGCTTTTAAGTATAACCGTTTACTGTATTTAATAAAGCATTACTCTGTTACATTAATATTAGAGCCTAATATTAACCCAACATAAATCTAGGAAATTCTCCCTTACATCGTAATCACTCAAGAATAATCTGTACGCGTGGCAGTTTCAGCCCATTGGACTGGCTAATAGTGTTACTTATGGAAATGACGATGGCCTTGGGCTCGCTGCTGAGGAGTTGCTTGATCAACCTGTTTAAAACTATGAACGCCTCGAGGTAGGCCTCTTCGACAGCGCCGTGATAAATTACGATGAAACCCGTTGAAGATTCAAGGAGGTGACGGCGGCATGGATGTTTCCAAACGGGGTGTCGTACTTCACCCACGTGGCCTAAAAATGGCCTTTTTGAGTGAGATAGTCTTGAGTCATCCATCCACGGCAACGTGAGAAGTCAATGTTACTGAGATTGTATCTCGGATTGGTATTGAGTGGCGATCGATAGACGAGTACTTGGTTTATTATGGTTTATGAAGCGCTATTCTTGACGCTGACGTAAAGTACATAGACGAAATAAAACTTTTAGCAATTTTACTCTACTTATTATATATGATAATTATTCAAGCTTTAACAAATTGGTGTCTTCAATCCAAATCAATTAATGCACTTCCTACTTAAAATTAAGAAATTATTTTTATGCCATCATCTGCCTTGAACAGTACAGTTCCATCGAACAAAAGTCAGTTTGAAAAGATAGATTTCATCATACGAAGGAAATATTCTTGTTCTCCTTCTGAACGATTGAAACCGACTTGGAAGAAAGTTTCCAACTTGTTCTCGTTAACGAAATATCCTTGGGTAATATAGGATTCTCTGGAGGTCAGATAAGGTTTGTTTTCCCGTAGATGGGAATCTGCGGATGGAGCTTGATCAAACTGGTTGATCATCGAGTGCACGGATTATCTCACCTATAGGTTCCAGCCAATCTCCACGCGATCTGTCGCTATTCAGTCGTAACAAGTTTCTCGAGTTAGTCGAAGCAGCCCAAGCAGTCCCAGCAATGCAAGCGACATCGATCCCCGTGTCCTCTGTAAAAGTAATATTTCGCTCTATACTCGTTCTAACCATACTACACATTCTTGCAATCCTCTCTTGTACAAAGAGAGAGCAACTTACGACAGTAAACGAATCACAGCAAGCAATCTTGTCTCAACTCATTCATAGATCAACAAAAAAGGTGACTTCACGCAAATAACTTTTCGTACAGGTTAACAAATGTGCGATCGTAATCGCGATCTCGCAATCGAAACCCAAGTATCGCTGATACCTGAAAACGCTTACCTAATACGTCACTAATCACTAAAAAGCTGCTCCTTAGCGCCGCAACAATCAAAATACCGGTCAACTGACAAAAATTATGTTTATAAGAACAGTAAAAATTTTGTTTGCTATATTTTTCTAAAATTAATCGTATCGACACTCTCACTAACTCTTTCTCTCATTACAATCGTTCCCACACGTTTCGTCTCACATGCAACCAGAATGTATAGTTTTATTATCTCGTTAATAAAATATCTCAATAATTACATCCATTTTTTTCAAAGTAGCGGAGATATCAAGCCAAGAAGCTTAAAAATGAAAGATAAATCAAAGGGTCAAATTCATCACGTTGCACAGTGAGATCAAATCACAAAAAGCTGACTAATAACGAAGAATAGAACGTTCGAGTTGGGTAAATGTGATCATACAGATGATACGGAAGAATAAATGCTGATCGATCGTCGAAAGTCGTTATAATTTTAACCGTACGGTAATGTCGGTTACCTTTTCGTAGGATGACAATCGCCAGAATTATTACGAAAACGATCTCGACAATCCTTTATTAACGAAGGCAATCCAACGATAATCCGTTCAATTATAACGAAACGCGTGGTGGTACGTTAGCAGGAAGTTCCTTCATAAATTAGTCTTTTATCGTTGTTTTCTATTTTCTCCCGCGACGATATTACCGTACGTGGCTAATTTATTTCGTGCGCACGCAAGTACGAAGTAATAATTCATTTTACGCCATCTTGCAAGTATTCGCGTATATGGCATTACCGAACTTTTTGATGATTTTACCGTCGACTGGAACGTTCGGCCAAAAAAATAGAACCAAATTGTAAATACATAGATCTTCCGCTTATTCGATCGGATAGTATCACGAGATCCTCATATTTCATGAACATTTAATCCAGTCGCGCGAGTCGTTCGTCATCTTCGAACACATTTTTCTCCAGATTTCGTATTTCCCTATTTTCGAGAGACTAAGTCGCTGCGCCATCGACGTCGTTAATAATGAAACCTTTCATCCAATTTTCACCCTCGTAACTATCGAAATTGCACACTGCACTAAGAATGTGCAAGAACAATAGCAAACTCTTAGGATCGAATGTTCCTCGTCAAGATCCTCTGGAACACCTCGTCATCGGCAGCGACAAAAAACGAAGAAGTGTAGAAGAAGAAAGGTAGTTCGACTCGCGTAGTCGATCGAACGAGCTGCGCACTAGCGAGGAAACGGAAGGAGAGATCGTAATTATCGTCAATAATAGCTCGATACAAAAGCGAGCTAAAACGTAACGATGTAGCAATCGAAAAAGTAAATGGAGTATCTGGTAAGGACGCGCGAGAAGGAGGAAAGAATCGATGAAGGCCGAGGAGAAGCAGAGGAAGAAATAGGGCCGGATGAAGAGAAGGACGAAGTGGAGAACGAAGCGATCGGGAGAGCAAGAGAAGCAGTGATAAAAGCGGAGAGCCAGAATGAAGCTAGATATAGAAGTAAAAGTGGAAAAGGAAGTGGAAGTAAGGCGAAGGAAGGAAAAGGATACAAACTATCGCAGTAAATTCGAAGCTTTGTCACCCGATATTCGTCCTCCTTTCGCGCAAATACGAAAAAAAGCAATGAATGGAGGGAGAAGGAGGGCTGGGCCTAGAGGTAGCGCGAGAAGGAGAAAAACGATGGAGGAAGATGCGGGTGGCATATCTACGAGAGGGTCAAAAAAGTTTCGTTCGTTCGTTATCCGGGAATAACCAGCAGTGTCTCTGCCCTACTCGACTACTTTCCTTCGAAGAGAACCCACCAAGACGAGCCGACGAAAGGATCTTATTTATAGGTGCGGGCCAATTTCGAAATTCCTAAAACGACTTTCTTGGGTACGACGAATCCGGTACTTGCGTTTTCTCTCGTCGCCTATCTCGCCTCCTTTCATTTTAACAGGCGCTTCATCCAACTTAGCGCTTCAATGGCGCCAATTCGTCTCGTATTTGTCAAAACTTGAAAAATTCCTCTTCCACGTGATCAAGGATAACACGCTTGTCACTGGCATCGGCCTGCTATCGATGTATTCTACATGGTAAGGGTTACAGAAGATGACGGAGAGGCAGAAGCCGCTAGAACTCGCATAGCTCACTATCAGTGGAATTAAAAATGGCGTTTGGAAGAAAAAGATCGGGGCTCGAGTCATAATCGGTTTTCCCGTAGATCCGTGTCACAGCGCGAAGGATCACGTGTCAACGCGAAACTGACAAATCCGCGTAATCTAGATCACTTGATGTGTTGGCACGGCGATAGAATTTTGGGATGCTATACTTGAGCTTAACCCTCGCTCGAGCGACCCTCTTACTCTCTCTTTCGCGCTCCCTCTCTCAACGTACCGTCGCGTCCAAGTTCTGTCGGTAAATTTCGCTTGATTCTCGATAGCTTGTGCGTGACGTGAAAACTTCGTAGTTTCACGATATACTCGAACAAGTCGACGACAGCTCCGTGGAAACCGGCTCGTGATGTCGGTTGAGAGCAGGCGGAAGTTCAATTTTTTGACCGATAAAAGGAATCCTTCTCGACGTCGGAAGGAAGAAAGAAAAAAAGAAGGAAAAACGAAAGAAGAAGAAGAAGAAGGAAAAAGTAAATTCACGAGAGAGAAAGAGAGAGATGACAAAGGATGAAAATACGAACGACACCCACGTACCAAGGAAGAAAGACGAAGAATAGAGAAAGCGAGTCAACGACAACGAAGGCACGATCGAATCGCCTCGCGGCGACGTACAAAGGTGAAATTAATGTTAAACGCAGCTGTTAAGCGTCCCGTACGCACGAATTTCTCCCATATTCCAAGAGGAGGGATAAACTCCGCAGGCTGGCTGAACGCGTCTCTTGGCACATGTCCCGCGAGTACCGTCGCTAGCCGTTAACATCTACGGAATCAATGGCTGGTAAATCGTTTCTTTTGGATACTGTTATGGAATTGGTAAATCCTCGAGGCTCCTCGCACGCCTTGGAAAGATCGACACCGTTTTAAAACATTGCGAGGCTCCGCTTTAATGGACCGAGAGGACTATCCGCCGGTCCATAAACTTCCACGAGAAAGTCCATAACCCTGAGCGTCTCTTAAAACTTTCCGAGTGGAAGAAAGGCCGCGTCCTTTGCCTCGTCACGAGCTAAACCCCTTCGACGTTCTTATCTACGCGAATTGTTCATTCGCGAGAATTAAACCCAGACTCCTCCTGACCCACGAATCGATTCCACGACCTTTTCGATACCAGTCGATGGATGCAGGTTCAGAGAAAACGCGAAATCGATGGAACTGTTAGTCGAAGTAAGCTATCTTCTAATGTACATTTTAAGATATAAATGAAAAGAATAGAATTTGGATGAAAATACCAGCGATAACTGACCAATGAATTTTTTTGATCGTTGTATTTGAATTGTCTTGTCGAAAACGTAGCTTGGCAGACATCGTAATAGCCAAGAGTTCATTGATCGATTTATTTGCATTGTTTCATTAAGCGTAGCAGCAAATAAACGAGCACGTAACTAACTTCGTATTTCGTTCCACGAGATGCAGTCGCTTTATTGGTTCATTTCACGTTCACGGACGTAACTCGGGGAACGCCGAGCGATCGACATTATCGTTGCTCACGCTCGAGTAAGCGCGTTAATCGTTCTCGACTTGCAATGATTTCGACGTCGAACTCGTCGTTTCGAAACACTCGCTGATTAAAGAAGCTTCTTCTCGATGAAACGAGAAAAGGCTGTACTCGTGCTTGCATCGAGACGCACGCGTGGAATTGCGTTATCACTGAGAGA
This sequence comes from Liostenogaster flavolineata, assembly GCA_025433975.1. Classification (NCBI taxonomy): domain Eukaryota; kingdom Metazoa; phylum Arthropoda; class Insecta; order Hymenoptera; family Vespidae; genus Liostenogaster; species Liostenogaster flavolineata. The sequence continues at coordinate 1,846,032 of JAITYT010000158.1, forward strand.
AGAGACATGGATCGGGTACCTGTTGCAGACTAGAGCAAATAAGAAGACATTGATCGATCTTGCGTCGATTTATCTTTCTACGCGATGCTCGATGCGTGCATTCATCGTCACTTCGTCAATAGCAATCTATAAAAAGTAGATAATTAAATGAAAATCGTATCTCAACGAGTACTCTCCTGTTCTTAGTTTACTGAGAAGCTAGAGTTAGCTCGTTCTGAGAGTGAATCATCGTTTGCACTTTTCGTTCGTGTATTTAGAACCAAATGTCATCGTGCGTTACGGTAATTCCAGGTCCGAATAAAAAATTACCCAAGGCACAAGGTCTCAATTCGAAAAAAAAGAATAACAAAAAGCTTGATAAACTATATGAAACTTTCCATGGGTTTTTCCATTAAGAAATTCCAGAAAGTTCCGAATGGCACGCGCTTTTTCACTCTAACTGTCCTAACCTGGTTCTTTTCCCCAAGGAAGAAAGGCATTTTCTCCAATTTCAATGCTGCAAACATCGAAGTTTTCACTAATATGACTTCTTTTAACACGTCCAGAACGGGGCCCTGAAGTAATATACGAGTAAGCAACAGAGTCAGAAAAGCGGTAAGTATCTGGTGACTATATTTTGGAAGTTGCCAACCTCTTTTATCTTTTCATAGGCACGTTCTGAATTTTTGCTACGTGCCACCACTTCGAAATTCTCCCCAAAGACTTACTATTTTTGTATATACAAAAATTCGTGACAGGATAAATAATTAAGTTTATAAATGTGTCTACATATCTTTACATAGCTGAATGCATTTTGATTCATAGCCAAATCTAAAGAAATAATTAAGTTAAGAGTAGAATAATTGAATTTAGAGTATAGTCTTTATGATATTAATTACTTAAATAATTAACACTTTTTCCTAATTGTACTAATAAACGCAACAAACTAGATAAAAGCGTTTAAATCTGTTTGTAACATCAATGGCACACCTCGCTAAATGAGACAAATCATGAATGCACCGTGGCGGTACTCTCGGTCCTACGGGACAGTCGTGCATGTACTACAGATAGTACATCTGGTAATATGTTAAACGTTTCATCTTAGGGCACTTGACCATAAAACTGCTTTGCGTGCGGTGCTTTTGAACGAAACTGTAGAGAAAAATAAAACGCATATTCGTTCTTCCTGGATATTTCCAATCGCAAGATCAATGATGTCATTATTATCAGCAAATCTCCGCGAACTTTTATCGTAATTGTAGTAATGATATATATATATTCGAGCGATAAAATTACGTGTAGTTTGTTAGTACGCAATACATACGATCTCACGTATGATCTTCCTATAAATTCTAACTTTTCTCAGCCAGAATTTTCACCGTATTATATTTCACGTTCATATCGTCTTTTACCATTTATTTTATTACGCGTTCGTTCGTGTCCGATAATATTTTCGTTATTTTCGACGCGACGCAGCCTCTAAACGAATTTTTCCTTCAATTACTCGACTCGACAGATTTATTTGAATCCGATTTAACCGAATATACAATTCCAAATTCAAACATATTGTTTTTTAAAGCTGATCACTGTTACGAATCAAAATATCACGCGTTGATTTATTTGCCAAACCTTTCATAAAAGCGACGATAACCGATACCATTTTCCTCACTGCGCCAGCAATTTATTCGTTTGAAGTTTTCATAGGTTCGTTACGACGTTGGCTCGTTATGTTTATCGAAGCCCTTTGAAATACGAATCGATATTTTCCAGGGCGTGCCCTCGAAGCACAAAAGACATTCGTCAAATAAAAATAAACGAGAACGAGCGAGGAAAGAAATTGCGATTGAAGTAAGGTGACTACGCGTCGTCGAGGAAAAGGTATAGCGCAAGATGCATTCTGAAAGCACGTCCTCGCGGTTCTTCGTACGATGTACGACCTCCGAAGAATCGAATCGGAGTGGCGGATGGTTTCGAGAGACGTTGCACGATCGTATCTTTCGAAGAGCGACGCGACTTTCGTTGGAAACGCGACGTTCGTTTCGACGATGAAACGACTTCGATGCAGCCTTTCTCTGGATATTTTCGTCGTCGTTCGCCCCTTCCATTCCTCTTCCAGCCATTCGAACATCCTTCCAGTGCTCTCCTAGCTATTCCTTTCGTTAAGAAATACCACGACACGCCCCAGACTCATGCTTCTTTACTTCTCGAATAACGTGTTACATTCGTCTTCCACGAAGGAATGGCTAAGAGTTTGAGAGCGCGATTATTTGCCGTCTTTGCTATCAATAGTGCCATTGGCATCGCCAACGACTCTGGTCGAACTTGCAATCGATTTAACGGATAATTGTCCAATCAGCCTGATACAATTTCTAAAGATTAAAGAGTAGAAAAAACGCATAGCTTTTTTATAAAGTCGATTAAAAAATAATACTAGCAATAACGTTAATCAATTTTAATGAACTACGAGTGGCTCCCTAGCTCTTCTATTAAGAAATACGTCTTTGACGCATGCCTCCTTGTTTTGCGAACAACGCGTTACACTTTTCTTTCGCAAAGACACGGCTAAAAATTCGATTATGTGCAGTCGTTGCTGTCGACAGTAAGACTGGGATTGCAAATTAATTTAATGGATTATCGACGAACAAGTTTAAATTGTCGTAATCGAACGACGACAAAACGTTATAAACAAGGAAGAAACCTGGAAACGATTCTAAGTATCTTCCAGAAATTTTAAGGAAATAATTCTAAACGAGAGCGAGTAGCTTAACGTATGAGGAACGATCGTTATCAATAAACGAATAATGATTATTAAAATGGCCGACAATAGTCGTCCGTTAACTCCTTAGTCGAGGACCTATTTTTCCTTATCTTTCAGCTGGTGGGGAACCAATCCACCGATTTTAATGATTTAAACAGTTATTCTTATGCTTTCTTGTTCTTCTAGAAACATAACGGCGAACTTATTTTATTAAGATTAAAAAAAAATATTGTTTACCTTCTTTTAACTTTTTTAACCCGCCACGATAGCGACAGCGGTCCACGGCTAAAGCTGCTTAGCCCAACCAAGGGGTAAAATACGAGAAAGTAAGATACAATGAAGTAACGAATTATTGTGAAACTTGACGTCAAATTACAATAAAAGAAAAACGAGCAGAAAAAAACAAAATAAAAAGGAATTTTGAAATTCCTTCAGAGGTGAACATATGTCGAATGCGAGGGACACGAAGACATCGAGAGGAGCAGCGCCGAACGACACAGTAAGGAGGAAGAAGGAAGGGAGGAAGTTGAGAAGCAAAGTCAAGAAGCATCTCTTACGTACGCGTGGCATCGCGAATTCGACGGAAAGGAAAGTCAGCAGCAAGAACACGGATCCGTATTTGGTAATCAAGTTTCTTCGGCCGTGGTCGGTCGGTCCAAGACGGAAAAAGCAAACGAGGGAGAGCGTAGTGGGGCGGGAGGCTGGAGAACGTCGAGAAACATTTCCCCGGAGGCAGGATTCAATTTCGTCGACCAAGAAGACGCGGAATTTTGCAGTCGCTGCCCTAAGCTTCCTGTAAACTCGCATACGAACGAAACTCGGGCAATAAGTCCTTTGACTATCTGTCCTCGATGCTGGAGGAGAAATAAGAGGAAAGGGAGAAAACGGAGAATGTAGAAATCTGGAAGGAGAAAAAAGAGGGACGAAGTACTAAAAGAGGACAAAACGTTAACACCGCTTTGGTCGAACGCTTCTTGTCCAACCAAACTCGAAATCAATCGGAAGAAATCCTACTTTCTAACGCTAACGATTCGAAGCTTCGAGAGGATTCAATTATGTATGAAATCGATGTCGTTCCTCTTCAAAACCTTTCCTTTCTGGCTGACGATAAAACGACGAATCTTCTCGTTGCTCGTTTAAAATCTTGGTTTTTAACCTTTTCGCTTCGAGCGCCTGACGCTTTCGAACTTTCCATGCGAAATTACGTCATTAAATCATATTTTCTAATCGCATTTTCCTTTTCCATTTCCTTTCAACGAGCGACTACACACGCTCTGCGTAAGATACCGCGGTATCGAGCCTATGACGGGCGATTACTGTTGTTTCGCAAATGCACACTTTTGGCGCGGTGGCTCGTTCAGCGAGAGTCCGTGGCGAAAGGATTAAAAAGACTTTCATTCGAAGATCTACAAATCCTTGACACGAATCCTCGGTGATTTTTCCTCCGACGTATTACGAGCGACCTTCGAAAATCGAATGGTGCGATGGCATCCCCGCGCCACGTTCAAAATCGATTCTCCTTTTCTCGTTAAACAGAGTCGAAACTTTGCTTGGCAATACGCCCGATCCCGTGGAACGGGGCAAATGGTTATTCTAAAGCTCCGTGAAACATAATTAACAGGGAAAGTTGTGGAAGAACGCAAACACCCGCGCGCACACGCGCAAGCAGAAAGAACTGGAGGCGTGGTCGGCTCGTTGGTAAAGGGTCGCTTCACTCGCTCGATTTTCATAGGTTAAGCAAACTTCGCCGCGATACGCTACGACGCGCTTCTTCTCCACTTTGATGGCCACGAAGAGGCACGAAGAGACGAAATATTCCAAACAGCCGTCTGCTAGTCTTCTGGTGTTCTCGCAGAAGACGAAGAGGAAAAAGAATCGCCTTTCTTAACCTGCTTCTTCGTTCCTCCACGCAAACCTGCCTCGACGAAATCGAAAAACTAGTGTTACTTTCGAGCGTCATGTGGACGCGCGAATTTTTATTCTCGAGTCCAATCGAATCGAACGACGTAAGAAGGATCGACGAGCTTCCTCCGGCCCCTCGTTCCGAAGTCGAAAGAGCTCTGAACACTTTCAGGCGACAAAGAAGAAGAGTCGGAGCGAGTGGTGTTGAAAAAGAAAGTAGCGGATACAGAGAACGAATAAACCCTCGAATGGCAAGAGTAAAAGTGGAGGGTCGTCTCTATCGTAGCTTGTAATAAAAAAGAAAAACCGTTGGAGCCGACGAGGTGCGGACAGGTGACATCGAAGAATACCTTTATCCAAAAAAGAGAAACGTTTAAGTGTGTCGATATTGCAACGCAACGATGATACGTTCGCCGAGGAAAGCTAAGAACGTTTATTCGTCGCCATGTTATCGATTCGTGATGTCTTTTATCCTATCTTCCTACTATTGCCTACCTACGCAGGAGTCGCGAGTACAGACGCACGGCTATTTCCCAACGGCACGAATACGCGCAAAATCCTCCAGTTCGACGCGCCTACGTGTACGCGAAATAAGAACGTCTCGACATCTCGAAGAGCGATCAAATCCCTCTGGCAATTCTTTCCCGCGATTCTCGATCGATATTCTTGATGCGTGATACATCTCGATTAATGCTCTTGGTGCAACGATCAGCACGCGTGCACGTACGCACACGTGCATTGATTAGCTCCGTAAGCAAAATTCGCTGTCGGTCAATGATGAATGAAGTCGTTAGATAATTCATGGTCAAAGAAAAAATTAATTTAAACGCGCGTTTCTTTTCCAAAAAGAAATTTCGTAAGCAAAGATCGTAAACTTTTGTCATCAACACGTACATGTACATAAAGTCTTATTTCTTAAACCTCGTCCAGCTGAATCGTATTAATTTTCTAGTTTTCCTTATATTCCTATGAAATTATGCTATTCGTTTCAAACCTTGTTTGTGATAAGTAACGACGCAAAAATAATGGCATTTTACAGATATTACAAGAGAAAAAATATCGAACGTATCGCGCCTAGTGCCGAGCACAATATCGTTTTTCTCGTCTTTTATTATCTCGTAAATTCCTAACGACTGCTCGTAAAATAGCCACCTGCAAACTACGGGCGCATGTACGCGCAAGATAAGAAACCGCACTACTAATTAGCAATGGAGTTAGGCCCGTGCGTCGTTTCAACTCGACGAGTTTGCCTTTCGCTGAAAAATACGTCGACTCCACGTCGAAATTAGCAAATGATCGCGCGATCGATCGATCGATCGAACTACTTCGAAAAAAAATTCTTGAAGGAACTAGCAAGGACTGATTTTCAGATTTTCACGAATGTCAATTGACCGATAGTGCGAACGGGTCGACGATTCAAAGGCAGCAGTACGAAATGTTTTCGCGTGGAATTAGACGATCCATACGACTTAAGAATACGAGCTGAAAATGACAAACCGACGCATTAGTCTCCATAACGGAGAATTCGCCACTCGGATTTCTTCGAAGAATCGACCGAAGCGTCGACGTCGTCGTCGTCGGGATTCGACGGAGCGAAACGATTTCCCGCGGATCAAAAGCAACCTAATCCATCAATCTCGTAGCCGCGATACGATCGATCGTACCGAATGAAAATGTCGAAAATTCATGGCCCTCCTTGCAACTGAAATGGTTACTCGGATCCCGTCAAGATTCGACGAAACTTTGTTCGCCTTGCAAGCAAGGTTTCACGGAGCTCTCGTGCTTTGATGTTCGTTTTTCTTGGAACCGATTTCAATCTCCCTCCCACTCTCTTCGTGCCTTTTCTCCTTTTCCTTTGCGAACCTTTAAAAACAAACGATCGAAATGCAAAAAAGGGATATCCGGCCGCGTTACGATGCAGCGCGGGTACGCGTCGATCGTTCGATTTGTAACGTGGGATACGCCGCTACGAGCTGAATAGAAATAACGCCCCTTTATCAGATAGGAATCTGAAACTTTGCCAAAATGTAACGGCCAATTTCTGAAGAACGCATTACGTCTCCGTTAAGGAATGTCGACCCGGATTCCATCGACGTTTCGTTCGCTCGTAGGAAGCGCACAATTTATTCTCGATCGTTTAATTTCGCGCCCTTCGTATAAGATCCTTGTCGGCGTTTTTGTCCATCGGCAATGCCATCGACTAATCGGAGATTTCTACATTTAATTTCATACTTCTCTTTTTTTAATTCATATTTTCACATTCGTTTAGAATTTTTTACAAACGACGCTATTGCAACATCCTCTAACTTCACGAGTTTTCTTGAAATATACGTACAATGCATTTTTTAATATTCTCCCTTTCCTTCTTTTTTGTTTTCTGAAAGAAACTTTGTGGCTTGGCTTAACCGTCACGATCAATCATTTGACGGATTGAAAGATTCTGTTATTTAGTTTTGAAAAATTACAAATAAAAGATGTCATGTACACCTGTAACTGCGATTATGATAATTCACAGATAAGTTTAATAATCCATATTGGTTAAATTATTCCAAGTCGCTGTTACTTTTATAACAAGCTCGTTAATGAAATCTAATTAAATAATCGTTTACCGTACAAAAGCAGCAATCTACCGAATAATTAGCTAGTTAAATAATAGTTAATAAGAGCAAATTATCATTTAATACTTTGTCAATGGACAGTGTACTTGACGAAATAATTATTTGCCGTATTATAATTTAATTCAAAAATTTAAATTCTAATTTATGTCAAACGATTGTTAGGTCTTTTAATTAATAATAACGTATAAAGTAAATATTTCATTTAACCATTTGTTTAAATATCAGTTACGTTTAAGCACAGCTATTCTTTTCGGACGAGTCGAACAGTCTCGTTTCATCGATTAATTGATGATACGTTAAGTGTCGCATTATCATAAAAAATAATCAGTTTCTAACGAAAACAAATTATAGAGGAGAATGCAACACATCCTCCTGAACGATTACTCGAATCCTACATTAAAACTGTAAGCATACAATTTTATACTTTAAATTACAAATAATGTTCGTCGAGGAATTGCAATGAATTTAAATCCCTCGGACGTTGAGAAGTGAAATCTTCAGGAGACGCGATGCATGACTGCAATGTTCGAGGTACAGAGAAGCATATAGACGAAAAAGAGGCGAGGGTAAAACAACCTCGTCTCACGGTTTATCAATGAGTGAAGTCAGAAACAATTAATTTAGTCGATGAAGTATTTGCATTGTATTATGTTATTTCATATGCGTAATTTAACATATCGTGTTTTTATATATTCTTACTGTTATCGAGTTTAATTATTGTAATTTATTTTTAATTCCCCGATATAAAAGTTCACCTGGGAAAGATCTCGTTTCTGGCCAGAGGCGTCAAGCTGGAATCTGTTGTTTAACATAACAATTTTGCCACATGCATTTCTCCCGTCTGGATAAAACTTCAAGCCACTCGTAAACTGTATCTTCTTCTCATCATGGGCTAAACATTTCTTGAAACAGATCGCTTCGTTAGACGTTCGAATGATATTTTACTATTTTTACGAAATATCACGAATCGTTCGACGTATAAGAGAAAAATATTTCTCTAAGATGTGCGAAACAGTAATATAAGAAAAAAAAACGACTATAAGAACGACTATATAAACTACAATCGTATCCTTACCAGATTTTTATCTTCAAAACTTTTATCACAGTCCCAGGACATTATCGCATTCCTTTCGACGGCGCCTGATATTAAAATACTGGTCCCAGGAATAAACGCCATTGGTGCGGATCGACTATGTATCGAACCATTACCACTTTCGTAGTAAGTCGAATTGGTGCCATTATATTTTCGATTCAACAAAACGGTCGATATTGAATTTATTTGATAAGAAGACAAAGCTCGATAGTACAGTCTTTGACCGGCCTCTCCAGTCATTGCTCCACGTGCTTCGGAAGAAAAAAAGAAATAAATGGAAATACGAAGAATTTATCGTGAATAGTCTTATCGAAAAGAATATATGTCGTGTCGATTTACTTACGCTGGTATACAGACATTCCTAAAATTCCATCTGCCAGTTCAAACTGACTGCCTGATATGTCGAAGTGTGTAGCTTTAGGATCTGGCAAAAAAGAATCCGATTCAATTCGCCAAAGATTGGTTGTATTCCATACGACTAAACCGTATCCTTCAACGTCAGCCATGTACACCTAATACAACAATAAAATTGAACGTCGATTGTACAATGTACAATGGACACGTATCACCACTATCGATCGACCTAAATATACTCACTCTAATGCGATTACAATCCTTTATGATATGAACAATGGGTGTAACCAACAAACCTTTGCCGTTTTTGTTATAGGCAACCTCTTTCGGAATTTCAATTTTGTGGACCATCTTGTCAGTATTTAAATCAAAAGCGAGAAGCTGGGCAGGAGCCACTGTTTCTTCACCAATTTTACCACAATCCAAAACCCAAAGCCTGTTGCATGAGTCGGTCTACGAAGAGAAATTCGCGTAAAGATAAAAATTCTGTTCTTGTCGTTTTGATGTAGACGATAGTGGTGTGGATTTTCGAACGAATCGCATTTAAAAAAAATGTTACACTTAACAGCAATAATGGATAACCAATGAAACGTCAGAAATTTGTCAGGAAAATAGTTGGAGAGAACGTACAATAAATTACGATCCATCGTAGATATCGAAGAAAGAGCGAAGATTTAAGTTAATTGGCTTAAAGGTTCTAGCGAGATAACATTTTTCAATGTATTGAGAAAATAATGAGCAACGTCTCGATCATTGAACGGATCACTCACCGCTATTCTGTAAGCACTTGTGATACCGCCTTTCTTTGCCCATGACCAATCCGGATATGGACGCAACAACCGACCTCCTTTGCCCATTTTGTTCGTTACTGTCAGTAAACTGGCCGGTACTCCTTTTTCCCTCACAGCCGTCACAAATACCTTTCCATCTACAACAACAATTTACTTCGATGCTTAACTTTCGATATTCTTTTTAAAATAATATCTACGACAAATGGTATAAACTGCTGCAATACTTGGTACTTTCTCGACATCGTATAGAACAACAGCTTCCGGATCATAGTCTCCAGTAGAGATGGCCTCTTTCTTTTGATCTTCACTTTCCCAATCAAAATCGACGTATTTCCATTCGTATTCCCAATTCACATTGGCATTTGAGCAGGAAGCTTCGATAAGCCAACATTGGTTGGAATAAACCAACAAAAGTAGAAGTTGAAGTAGAATCACTTTCATCGTATTGGAATTAAGTACGAATTAAGGAGTTAGAATTTTTATTCCCGTATTCAATGTTTCTAAATGTATCTAATTACGAATTGAATTCAACGAGAGTCTTTTCACGTTGGTGAAGCTCGACTATTACCAGTGTCTATGTTACAGTCTATATATGTTAAAAATTAATTGATAACACCGACATGCTACGTAAGTAGTAGTAGTAACTGTATAAGTGTAAGTATATTTAAAGCGTTTGTCACGTCGTCATTCTTTATAATTCATTAAAGAACTATGACTCATTTTGACTGCATATGAATACAGTCTTGTACATGTAGATGACAGTATATGAGTACTTGTAAAAATTTATTTAGCGTTTTACAACTTATTACATCTAAGTTGAAAAATTGTGTATTAATAATGTTTCTGCTTCACTTATTGCAGTGATAGAATATTCTGATTGACAGAGAGAGAGAAAGGGAGAAAGAGGAATATCCTTGATAAAATAATAACTTTCGTATAAAAATTTAGATAATTACACTACGATTTAATTATAACTTTTTTATTAGTATAATCGTCTCAATAATCCTTTCAAATGAATATATCATGAAAGTTGGAAACGTAGATATGTAACTTATTTTCTGTGGTAATTATTAATATGTGACATTTCGTGGAGTTTGAAATAGATATGTATACCGAGAAATAGTTTACGTATTGTCATGTAGATGAAACATTACTGCGGAAACAAACTTCTACTATTTCAATACAAATAGCTTGAAATATGTTTATATGTTTATACCAAAAGTAGCAGCAACGTCATGTTTAATCTGTATAAGGCAAAAAGTTGCGTTACTTTTGAAGTAAGTGAAATTTTTGTTTTACGGCAAAGGTACGTCGTTTGAGCCTCTTTCACTAGCTATTTAATATTATTTTTTTAATTTCTGTCTTTCGTCGTGGCATAAAAATTTTTGTTAGCAAACACGTTTTGTCGCATTATGCAATATCCTTGAAAACATTTTCAATGTTTTTCTTATTATTATCGAACGTTTTCTGTTAAACTTTTACAAAAAGCAATTATAGTATAATTGCTATATACGTATTATGTATGTGTGGAATATACAAAAAGTACGTTGTCTATCTTCTATAACAAAGACACGAGGCTACATGTTGTTTATCACGCGAGTTTCTTTTTTTTCTGACATAATTTCGCATATCGTACTGTTCGACTTATGCAAAACACTACGCTTCAAAAGAAACATTTAATTATCGAACAATGCATTTTAACTTGATTACTTACATAACACAAAAATTTTTATTCGATAACATTTATCTTATTTTAACCGACCTACAAAATTCTGTTGTAATTCCATCCAAGAATGATCATCGTATTCATTTACAAATGAAAAAGACGCTTGAGAATAATTATACAATAAGTCAAAATAATATCGACGTCGATGAAAATAATCCAAAAAAGAGAAGGAACTCGCTCGAAATGAAAAGGGAATACGATTATGGCATAATTGTGGCAGTCATTTCCGTCACGAACGACGCTTTTTCCCGCTTTTTACGAGCTCGCATGAACGCGTAGTAAAAACTTTCGAGGATATTGGCAAGTTAAATTAAACAGACCGTTAGGTGCACCGTATGTTCCTCGAGTACGGATGATCGAGGCGCCGTATAATCTTAATTTTATTTCACGAAAAAAGAAGACCGACCAGCTCCTACGCTATTACTTTCCACCGAAACTTTCGTCGTTAAGTCGCGAGCGTTAGAACGAGAATGAGTCAAGACGAAGTCAAATATCGACAGGAAGAGTGCCGCGTCAATCAATCGACCCATTTTAATCGAAATCATGAAACGTTTCCTCTCCTCGACTAATTTACCAATGACGATTTTAGCCAAGATCAAAGGAACCCAGTTACGACCGATCAGCACCGATGTGCTTTGGTCACGTCGACATTTTTCATGTAACAACCATGCTAGATCCCTTCCTTTTGACACTTTGGGGGAAGAAGAGGTGCAACGAGATTTGTTGGAAGTTGCTGACTGAATCGGTGACACCGTAACTCGACGCTATGAACTACATGATACGCAGTTACGTTTTCGAGCTCGGCATGGAGGAGAAATGGTCCGGAGAAGCGGCAGCGGAGGTTAGACTTGCCATTATGTAAATTTTAATGCGATACTGGCTCGACTGCACCGCACTCCCCTTTAACCGCCTTACATAGCTACGCTCCTACGCTCACTGCCTCGCTACTTGTAAAATTATGCCGTGCTTTCTCTTTCTCTCTGATCCTGAACCTTTCTCTATGAGTCGTCCTACTGTTTTTCTTTGGTGGTACTTTTCCTTTGTTAGCCTACCTGACAACGGTACGCGCTCGTACTTGCTCGAAAACATTATCTTCGTAAATAACGTATAGGCGTAACGAACCGTATAACTAGCGCGATTATTCGTCTGCTTGTTTAAATTTACGTAAAATAAAATATACGATATATTCTCTTTCTCTCTCTTTCTCTCTCAAACACACACACACACACACACACACACACACACA
>JAITYT010000158.1:1887149-1905805 GCA_025433975.1 Liostenogaster flavolineata
TCATTGGTCACCCTGTATTATATAATTTAATTGTCTCTAGTATACGGGTGTTATTTTCTTCAACTTCTACGGAGTTATGAAATTTTAAAAACTAGTACTTGACCGATTGTGATAGGAATAGTGTTAATCATTTCTTTCACAGTGTGATGTGACTGCATGCCAATAAGTTCAAGCTGCAACTCCTCGGTTGCTATATCAATACTAGCAGTAAACGAAGCGACAGAGAAAGGAAATCTCGGTTCAAGACGGATTTTTCTGACTGTCTTGGCGGGTCACAAAAAACTCTGTAGTGAGCTACATGTGGCTCGCAAGCCACCATTTTCCCAACCCTGCCGTGGATGATACATAAAGAATGTTTCGAAAGAGGTGCAAAGCATCGAGTGAACGCATAATATCTAAAAGAAAATACTTTGAGAGCAACAAAATAAACATCAATGAATAATCGCATACTTTGAGTTTTATTGAAAAAGTTTCCCTTTTCGTTGAACGAAGCCAATATTCTGCAACTTTGAACGTAAAACGAGTAAAGCCAAGATTGATTTTGTCTTTTATATTCTTTAAACGAATTCAGTAAAAAAGTATTTTTTATTGACAGATAAGTATGAGATTTATATAAGTCTTTATATTCAACGATTGTAAGCAACTTAAAGAGAACAAAGCTAGTCCAATTTTCTTTTATTAAGGAAAGAGTGTTTTTTCCCTCGTTAAATATCTAAAGAACATCACAGATATAATCGTTTGACTTTTCGATATTTCGAAGATATTATTTTGTTTTGTAAGTAATTTTTAATGACGCTTGTTCGTAATCAACCTTATTTTAGCACTACTTTTCTCGAACGAACATCTAAATTTTCCCAAATTAAACTAGTCGCTTTGATAGATCGAGTCGCTAAATCGATCGTCCTATTTTCGAAAGACTAAAATTTCTAAGTTGAGCTCCGATAGTTACATTGGCCTCTCGAAACAGGCAATAAGATAAAGAGAAAATACATCGAAGACAGACACTTCGTAGATTATCGATCGAGAGAGAATGGTTACTACAAAGCCTCGACAAATAAGCCACGGCAAAGTAAGATAAAAGGCGCGTCCTTATTTCAGTAAAAACTTGTACCTATGGCGAAAGCGCATTTGCACGAACGGAATTCACTCGTCGACCATATTTCTAACGAATGCAGTACCGTTCCGTACAATTCCTACTTACGTGGGATGCTATTACGACCAGCCGTGCCATAACTTTTTTACTTTCTTTAAAGGTTTCTTTGGAATTGCCACTCTCCTACGTTCGAAATAGCTAATATTCTCTCTCTCCGTGTAATTCTTTTCTCTCACGATCGCGCCGATAGCAAATGTTTATTTCTTGTTACGAGAAAAACGCTCCTTTCAGTACATTGAAATCATACGAGAAAGTAAGTATGTCGAGAGAAATAAAATATTTGGAAATTAATGGAGACGTCGAAGAAATATATTTAAACTGTGATCGTCTTTCTGACGTTGACACGAGTTGAGAAAAGACGCGATTGGTATCTCGTTATTTTCGCAATACGATTATTTGATGATTCAAGCATTCGATGCGTCAGCGAATACTTGCAGAATATAGCGAAATTAACATTTTCATTATCGCGTACGGAGTAACTCGCGTTCGTTCTTTATTCGAGTACCACTTCGAGCACCGTTTCGAAATAACGAGCTTGGGCATCTCGCGGCCCTGGATTTTTCTACCCGCCACACGGTCAAACGATTTAACGGGTTTCGATTTAATGGCCTATCTCATGGGAATAGCCGCCGACGAACGTTTTTACGCCGCATTACCGTCAATTTCTTTGCTTTTCCAACGTTTACTTCGCCGAATAACGAGGAAAACAGATCCTTTAGTTCCGTCCAAAAAATAGTTTATTCCGAAGAGTCTTACGCCGCTAGTTGATTCATTCATTGAAATAACGAACAAAGTTCGAACTATCAAGAAAATCGTTCACACATAACATGTTGCGTCTGTCATCCGTTGTTTTCGTCATTGCAAGTACATCATTGACGAGTTTAGACGTACGGTGAATGCATTTAATTAATGAGGTCGTTTATATCTTCATTTTTCTTTCCGTGCAAATTAAAGCCATAAAATCACCGTGTTTTTATGGAGAACATCGTTAAAAGCAGACGTCACGATTAAAAAGAAATTAATATGTTTTTTAAATCGAAATGATTAATCACGATATTTCTGACGAGAAATAGGCAGGATATAGGCAAGCAAAAACATAAATAAAATTTTATTGATCGATATTACATCGGCTCGCGTCGATTCAGAGTTACGCCTATGTACGTACATAGCGCTAGAACGAAGCCAACCCCTTCAGGAACTAAATCCGTATTCAGAACCAAGATTCGATCGTGAAAAGAACCATTCAACCCGCAAGATAATTCGCTCTTGCTCCGAAGGTTAGCAATTAGACGGTTCGTAATAACGTGGTTCGCACGGAGAAGTCGTAACGGACGTGTAAATTCGCCTAGCTTGTAACATCACAGGAATAAAATCCCTTTGCGTAGAAATTTCAATTTAATAACTTTAAGATAGAGTCGTAGGCGTAAATATAGCGTCGCTTTTTCTCTGGTCACTGCGAGATCGATCCATTGTGCTACTCCAATGGCGAATAAATCGTAAACGAGCGACACAACTGCGGATTGTAAAAAGCGGATTCCGTAAAAAGAAATACAATCCAAGAAAGGATAGTTTCCTCCCTTTTCGAAGTGGGACAAAAGCACAAATCGTTGTGAATAAGATTACAGTCGAAAGTCAGATATTCTGGAATGCCATGAGAAATGCACTATCGATCGTAGATCTGTTTTGACATTCATATCGTTGGCTTGGTATCAGGATGCACGAATCTGATATCAGTGCACAAGATTTTGTCTAATTACAGATTTATTTTTAATACTCGAAGTTACAAATATCGAATGAAAACGCATAATTCTCAAAAACGAATGCTCAAATCAAACTTTTGACTTTAGATTCGTATTTTACGTGTCTAGAAACTTTCGAAACGTACGTAAAATGTGAAATATTTTGATCTGAATTTTCGTCAGTTCCAATTTCCATAATAACTAGTTTTTCACTTACTCATTCAAATATCAACCAACTTTTTTACTCAATTCCAATCGTCCTGTTCATACACAATAACGATGAGTTTCTTCTTTCCGGATAAATTACATCATGGGAAGAAAAGTATCATACTTAATGAAACACAACCCTTACTGTTGCGACGTAAATCGATGTCAATTTTCAAGACATTAGTTTACGACCTCGTTCAATCGTGGCTCTTACCATGCATACGTACAGTCCACACGCATGCGCGCAACCGATTGCTCGTCGCTTCGATAATACGACATAGTTTGCATCGGGGTTACTCGATATCCGAGTTTTTCTCCCTTGACAAGATCGAGGTCTAATTTCGCGTCGTGTCGAGGCAACGCAAACCCTCGTACGGTCGATCGGTCTATCGATGACAAGAGGGAACTCCCGGTCGAGCGAGATCGAGGTAAGCGGCCTTGCTGGAAAAAGAGAGCCGCGTATATAAGAGCGCCGACGTCGGCAGGAACGATGAAAAGGACAGGATGTACGAGGAAAGTTTATGAGTTTATGAGAGTTGAACCAACCGTGTTGCCGTCGAGGACGAGGGAAAAATAAGAAGTTGCCTCGACAACTATCCAACTGCAGCCTCGTATCTTTTTCATTTACGCGCTGTTTACAACCAAGAAGGTATTAGTTTTATCGCAAGGGCGAACTCCACCCTCGGAATTACTCGTACGACCTCCCGCCGTGAAGAATGAGAGGTTGACGGTAACACGGACGAGAAACAAGAAGGAAAGCTTGAAAGAGGAGGCATACCACGAGAAATGTTTTTCGACAGTCGCAAAATGTCTAATGGACGCTCTTCGAGACTCTTTGGGATATCTGCATATTCTTTTTCATATTTGCAGTACGTTCCAGTTGTCGATAAGCGAACTTGTTTGCAAGCGCGTCCATTATATCGCATATATAGTCAAACAGATTCGCAATTTCTAAAGAGACCATTTATGAATCGAAAATAGGTCGGCTTTTGAGCGCAGCTTTGAAATTAGTACGATAATTAATTTAGACTTGTTCAAAATTTCTCTTGCTAATGCAACTCGAAGTGGTAGATTTTCGAATATTTTTTAAGCTTAACGTTTAGCACCCGAGTTATCAAAATTGTTGATACGGAAAATGTTGAAGTTGTTCGCTTAAAATTTTGCTTTGCGAGTTAATTTATTCAGTTTTGTGAATAACGAATAATTCATGACGTAGGTAATTTACCAAATTACGAGAAAACGTTTCGTTTAATTGCTAATTATTGCTATGGCTAAATATAATTCGTTTAATTATCGTGCCTTTAAATTCATAAAATTAAATCGTGTTTAAAAGTTGGTGCGAGAGCTTGGTGGATACATTACATCGGTCTTGTTTAATACGAAAGAGCGAAATTTTCTCTCGCAATCGGAAGGTGCAAAGGATGAAGACTCCTTGGCCGACAAGGCGCTGTAACCAATGGTAGCGGTTAAGTTCTGTGGATTTGCACCGGGCTTAGAAACTACCCAACAACGAGGAAGGTCTCCCTAAGACCGGTTTTACCCTTTCTCTTTTTTTCTTCCACTTCGTCCTCCTCTTTTCTACCTTCCGCGTGCTTTCTCGCTCGATCGTGGCCACTTTTGCACGGCAGATTTTCTTCCTTCGTTTAAACACGTCCTATATCATTGCTGGCCTAGCGGCTGCACGGTCGAGTAATTATAATTGCAGTTACAACACCGCGCAAAAGTCCTAGTTAAGGACGAAGACTCCCAAAATAAGTCCTTCGACCTTGCTAGATTCGTCGATGCAACATTCGTCATCGACTAACGAAAACGTATGAACGAGAATAAATTCCATGTGGTAAGATCGAGTCTCGACTCGGCTTGGTCGAACGATCGTGGAAAATCCAGCCTACTACTTAGAACGATACTCTGCGATTCGGCAAATATTCAAGAGAAATAGCCCAACTGTCGAGCACAACGTGTCAATTTGGCGTAAGTTACAGCTCGAATCCACGACAACCCCGGATCCACGCCGTTCCATCGACGTCTCCGGTAAACAGCAAACGGCGTCGACGTCCCCTCCGATTGCTCGATCAATTAATCGCTTTGACGTCATTGGGGTCCGGGTAAGAGGTCACGAAATCGATAAGAGGTACACGCGCCGTTAACGAGCAACATGGTCATCGCTTTCAAAGACATCAGATTCACCGAAAGAACTCACGAATTGCGCGCGCGCTTCCTGTGCTTTCGACCCTGAGAATTTTCTGACGTATTACGAGGGACGAGATCTCTCCACGCGTTTCAGACATTTTTAATTTAATTAACGACAGCAGTATGCGATATGCGATATAATATCGTGGACAATTGAAGAACGTGAAACGTCATTATCAACCGTTAGGATAATCGTATGGAAGCTTGAAGCGTTGAGCTTCGATAATTCTGCGATATCGTCAGTACGAACGATTTTTTATTTTTTTTTTATTTAAGAGCAGTGCCCGATCGGACGCTTATTATTCGAAGGTCAGATCAAATGCAGCGTTTTATTATGCAGTCTTAAAACAAACGGTATCATCCCCCACCGAAGAAACTGCTATCTCGCTTACGATCGATTTACGCGCCTGAACAATGCCAAATAGCGAAAAAGTTTTGCTCTGGGGTAAAGTACATACTTTCGAGACTTTTTTACAGCCCTAGGTAGACACACGCACACACGGCTCGAGGAAAAAGGCACTTTCGTGTTATTCCAAGTAGCGTAACCTCCTGCGAAATCTGCGAGTTCTCGTATCCGCATAGTTCGGATAAAAGTTAAAACTTAGATCGTCCTTACCTTCGGCATTACTATCGTTTCCCAAGCGTTGCTACTCTCGGTTGCAATTCTTTTCAACGCTTTCATAACTGTTCGCTTATTTGCCTAAGTTACTTTCGAATTACGCCGTAATTTCGAGTAACGCGATTTTTGTTCTTGCGAAGTAATTGTTATTTTCTATTTGCCAAAGTCTAAAAGTCGGTCAACGTTTAGTATAATATCGATCTGTATGACCACTACGCAGCGTTACTTCGAAAGAGACGCCTTTATCTACGAAAAGTTACTCTTGTACTTCTAATTTCAGGTTGGTAGTTCACAATGCCTAAATCAATTTTAATAAAATTTTCAAGACCCACGTAACCAAGTTAAATGAACAATTTTACGCGTTATACGAACTCGTTGTTTCCGTAAAACTCTTTATGTTACGTGCTAAATTAAAATAGTACGAGCCAGGCCTTTATTCGAAGTTAAAGAGGGGGTAAATCGAACGGTTTGTTTAATCAAAATTGTTTCACTGCCATTTCCGAATTTTGGCCTCGAGCTACTACTTACGAACGGTCAACAACTAGCCGCTTTGATCGCATTGTTCGTGAGTTTTGCTTTAAAACTAACGTATTGCATCGCCTCTGAACGGAGGAAACCTTCGTTCCTTTCGTCGAAAGGAAACAACCTGATTCTCCGCGAACGAAGCGATGCGCAACGACATTCGAAACAATTAATCAGAATCACCTGCACTCTTCGCGTTTAATTAGTGAAGACTCCAAACAAAATAACAACAGTAATTCCATTTGGGACGATAGCAGAACGGTTATATTCGATAAAAATATCGATACAAATTCGAAAAAACGTTCTCCTCCCTAAGATAATGATCTCTAAAGTTTGTAAAGTTCTCCCTGTTTTTAAAAAGAACGAAACTAAACAGGAGGCTCGAATCGGCACACCCTGTACGCGCGTCGTCGATCGAACTACATCAAGCTTGAGAGAAAATCGCTTACGAGAGGGAGTATGAATATTCGATGGGAAAATATCTCGAGGGTGAGACTAATTCGCATAACATATCTCAAAGGAGATGTTTCGAAGGATTAAACGCGTTACGGAAACCCCGGGGTTATTTGGGGAGGGAGGGGGGGGGGGGGAATTTCGAAGGTCGAAAAGAAGCACATTTTCTCTCATTTTTTTTAATATAATAAATCTGTTATTTTATTTAAGCTTCTAAAGATACAAAAGAGCAACATTTTAACAACATTATATAAAATTTTCATTTAAAAATTCACCCATTGAGCCTTGATTTTCAGAGACCCTGTATCCTCGCGATAGACATGATAACTCGTGACAGCTTTATCTGAAAACAAAAGCCAAATATTTTCTGTTAGTGGATGAGTACAGCTCGGGATTGAAGGGTTTTAAAAAAATTGAAATTCGAATTTCTGACAGAATTTTTATCAAAACAGTAAAATTTACACCACATCCCTAGTTAATCCTATCTAGAAAAAGTGTTCAAAATTTCAATAAGATCGGTGCATTAGTTCCTAAGAAATCCTGTCCACCAACTTGAAAAATAGAGTTTTAAGAAAACAGCGATTACAGTTTTACGTAGGAATAAAACGGGAAAAAATATTTTTTTTAACTTACATGAAATTGTCGATTCCAGCCCTATAGAGTGAAGGTCCTGCTGCAGCTGCAATGTTCAAGGTATCCCTTTGCTCTTACCCGAGACAAATTCTTGGTTCTCAGGTCTCAACCTGAGGTACCTTTAATTTTTTTTCAACATTTTTTTCACCAAATCGCGTAAACGGATGCCCATCCTTTTTTGCACGTGTCCTGCGCGTTCTGTTTTATTTATTTAAACATTTTCATAAGGTTTCGAACCAACAACGCCGGAATATTTTGGAATCCCCGTCTTCGATATAATTAACGACTCTCTTTCTCAGAGTTTTACTCCGATTGACTTGAAACTTCGGGAAAATATTCCTTACATATTTTGCTATTATATAAATAGATTTTTTGAAACTTTTAAACCCACTTAATCCTTTAAGAAAAACACGCGTTCGTATCACGAATGAAGTCTTGGAATCGATACAATCGTCAGATTCGAAAGATTAACCTACGCGGAAACGTTATCCATCTGTGAATATTCTATGCGGCGACAAATACATCCCTGGAAATTGATATTTACCAATATTCTCGCCGTTAGCCGTTTGTTAGTCCGATTTCTCTCGGAGCGAGCTTGAAATCGTTTTACCATTGACAAAACGAGTTCTAGGAAACACAATTTCAAACGATTTCACGATGGAAACTAGTATCGTACGAGACTCGTGTAAATACTGCGCACGATGGAGAAGTACCGAACCGTACTCGTTGTTATCGTATGCCCGTGGAATTTTATAAAACTGCCTCGCCCAACGACCGATTCTTCATTAATTTTCGAATAAATGAGAGCACAGTTTCTTCGCTTGACGGCCAAGAGGAAAAGGAATAAAGTGCGAAATAAACGCGACACTCCTGCGTCGACTCAACGAACAAATAACGTCTACCTCGTGAAATCGCGTGAATCTAAGAACGATTAAGAACGATAAGCTCAACTTCGTGAATAGTCGACGTATGGGGGAAAAAATAGGATATCACGACGAAACGTAGCAATTTTGCTGAATAGTCGAGCGTGATATAGCGAGTACCAAGATATTTCAACCTTGTCGAGCTGTCGCATGGTTTACTGATCGCGTCTGCGTCTCTGCGTTCCGATGCGAAATGCGTTCTTCCTTGCGAGACGATTCGAAATCGAAGATTTCTTTACTATTATCCCGAGGGAAAGTAATGGAAAAGAAATGTTTAACTGCCACCACGTGTCATTGTTATGTTGAGCACCGCTCTTCTAGGTTAATTCACGAATTCAAATACGAGATGCGTACGTCACGAGCTAAAAATTCATAAGGATTTGATAATTATTAAAGTTTTTTTTTATTTAAATTTAATTAAATATTAAAAATTATTTGCGGTGACAATTATTGATGAAGCAAAACCTGTACATTTTTGTCGAAATTTCACGCATCGAGGGACATAGAAATTAAATTCGCATCCACTTGAAATTAGAACGATTTACGTATGAAAAATGACAACCGCCATCAAAATGGTAACGTTCGATTTGGGTATGTACGCGTAAAGGTGCGCTCGAATAGAATCGATTTAGCGCTGCAGGCTCCAACTCGGATGTGTTTTGTTTCTAACTGCGGCGGATGATCGATAGAAACGTGTCGAAAGGACCTGACTGAAACATCTAACGCGATTTGCAGGCTTTTTCGAGCAGAAACGTTGCCTCGATAGGGGAATTCAGTGTTCTATCGTCACCGATGTTTTCCCACGGTCCGAAACAATCTTGTTCATCGTTGGCAGCCTTTTTTACGAAATACCAGGACTATTTTTCTATGAAATCGTGAGGAAAAAAGTGAGGAAGACGAAAGAGTAGACGAAGAGGGAGAGCATTTACGCTGAGGTTAATTGGATTTGCACGTTATTTATCCGAGACCGAGTTACTAGGTAGTTCTCTGACATTTTTAAGCTCGATTACCCACGAGGCCAATTTAATAGAACGGCTCGAATGTAGTTCCACCGTCAAAGTGCTGCCTTTTAATTGCGGCTTAATGAGTAGAAATGCCTTTGCCAAACGTAATCGTCTCGTCCGAAGGAACATTCAACCACTACCGATCCAAACGCATTTCCAACACATTCGGCGATTAAAAATTTATTCCAAGATATTTTACTAATTTCGCACTTCCTTTCCAACGATTGATCGAGACCGGCCCTAAACACGGTTTAACGCGATTTAATTCTTATCGATGTTGCTCGAGTCGAAACGACGCGCAACGTGTAGCTCGAGATCCATAGAACCTCATTTTTTTAACAGTTCGTTATTTATTTTGTAAGCACGAGATTCTCAAGGTATCCTTTCGTCGAGAAAAATCTCGACGTTTCGTTCTAATTGCAATCAGGATTAATTTTGAATGGCCGAACTTTCGGAAAGAGCGACAAATCGTGTCTCGAATGTCCGAAACTCGAAACATTTGTCGCATCCTACTTGGTTGGCTGTCTGTATCGAAGTAACCAGAAATTCAGTTTCGCGAAGTGGAATTAACCGACGGAAGAGCTTACAAACAGCAGCATGCGTAGACGAGATTTCAAAGGGAACGAAGCGTACTTACGTGACTCAATTTTAAATGCGACGCAGTTTCTCGGTTATGCCGAGCACCACTATGAATTTAATTTATTAGGCAATTTCATTAAGCAAATTTCTTAAAGTGCCGGAATTCTCCGCGACGTGTCGACGAGACGCATAAAAATAGCTGAGCGAGGAAGCTTCGTCCTACGAGAAACGCGGGAAAGACGCGCTTCTATTTGGGTCAACGTGGAATTTCCTTTCAAAAAGACTTCACGCCGACACGGAGAAATTGGCGAGCGTCGGAAGACTTTTCGCTTTACTCGCGAATAAAAACGTTCTAATTAGTCGATTCGAGGTATCAACGTTACGAATTAAAGTCGTAGTTTGTAGGTCGACTCGACAAATCGAGATTTATGTCGTTCCAAAAAATTCGCCGAAGGAAGGCGCCGAAATCAAAGCTGCGAAGTCAAAGCTGAACAAGAGCCACCTATTTTCTTCAAGTGCGCGCATCGTGAAAAATAACTCGAAATTTTAAATACGAGCTTATTGATATTTGATTTAACTCGATTAATAATATTCGATGTAGCTATCGATTAAAGTAAAATTGAGTCTAGATTAATTATGTCAATTCCTCGTAGTCGCATTTTTTTGTTATTCTCTGCTCGGTAAAGCTAGAACATGTGGCTTGCGTTGGGTGAGTTTAAGCGCGTTTTGGCAGGCAGAAAATTGCCTTTCAAAAGCGGCTTTCGTGCGTTCGTCAAACGTCGAAAAAAGTCGTCAACTTCGAAGGACGATTTATTTCAACCTGTAAATCCTAACCGATCGAACGCATAATGACATCGCGCGTTGCATTTATTGCAACGTAAATATTTCGTATGCAAAATTGCAAAGTCGTAAGTCAGAAACTAAAAGAAACGAACTTTCGCAAATTCGAATCGATCCACGATCGAATCAAGATCGAGAGTGAGAGAAAACCGTAAAATTTGTTCGGAAAGTCATTTCGTTTTTTTATGTTGTTTTTATGAAAAACTGTGGAAAAAAAACGAAATTACTTTCCGAATTACGTCGTATATTATCACGCGACATTATTCGTAATCACTTGTACGACTATTGCCTTTTTTTCTCTTTCTTAAAATTCCTACTACATTTCAATTTTTTTTCCGCGATGATATGATGACTAAAGTTGTAATATAATGAATTTTATTTTTGTTTTATTTATATACAATCAAAATAATTTTGACTGATATTTCTAAAAATGGAAAAATCTCCTATGATTTGTTTCCCGAACCCGAAACCGATGATTGAATATTCGATCAATCGATGAACAACTTTTTCCAACTAAAGTCAGATGCCGATTCACGAATATTTTCCGTATAAACCTGACAAACTTGGTATTAAATTTTGCCTAGTATCTGATGTTTAAACGAAGTACTGGTATTATTATAGTAGTTTTATAATTATATTATTATTATTATAGTTGTCATTATATGGTAATTGTATTTCTATAACTTTAAATTACTTCTGTAGGATAATAATAAATTAATAACTATACAAATATTCTATTATTACGAGTTTTTTAAAAACCAGTCATTTCGACTGGTTTTGGTAGAAATTTTATAGCTTCGTTTCTTTCTCGGTAGTTCTAGTGTTAAATCGCACTCCTTCCTCCTCGAATCGTTTATTGGGCTCATCTTAACCAATTTTCTCGTGAAACGTTCGAAAATTAATATTTGAAAATGTCGATGAAACTCAAACAAACTCGCCGCTTCTTAAGATTTTTAATACGAAAAGTTAAGATTCCTGGTTAATCGTAACGCAAAAGGACGAAAACTCCTCCAGTCTCTAGCCATCCACTTGTTTGCCAAAGTGGTCGTATTCTTGACGAGACCTCCGTAATTTCTTAATTTCCTACGATGGAAAGATCGTATTTTTCAAGAAACCATGGAATATATTCTTCGTTTCTAACGTCCTGTGAAAGGAGTTTCATGGAAGCGCGCGAAAAATTTGCCATTAGGCGAATGCAAATTGTACTTGACCGACATATAATCGGACGCAGCTGTCTCGTGTTTCAAGAACGATAATCGCGTGTGGCGGGACCGTGTCGAAGCACGTACCCGCGACAGCACTCCAATTATTTCACTTTAATATCCTGAGTCTGGATATGTCTCCAGGTTCAGTCTTCATCGTGGAAAATAATATATGAATTTGCCACGACTTCGTCGATTCGCGCACATATGGGTGCGAACGTTTGGCAATCGACGAACATCTGTGACGAATCGATTCGCCATCGAGGGTGGTTCTAAAATATATCTAATCTAATGAGCGTCTCGTGATGTCGAGGGTCTAGCCACCCCAGATCCTCGACGATGTCGACGAGAATGGAAAGAACGCTTTAATTAATAATCGTACGTGTTACCTGTTTGTGACTGTTGTGAAGAAGAACGAACTCTGAACGTGTGCCTTGTAATTTGCATAAACTGTACTGTGAAAATCGTGTGGACGTGGTGATCTTTCTACGCAGTAGGCAAGAATAGTGTGCGAAAGTAGTGATGCGCAATTACGAACAAACGTAAGTTTAATTACTATTTTTTGCAAACGTAAATGCAGTTTATTCGAACGTGGGCGCGTGTAGCGCTATAGAGTTCTGTCAACGAACACAGATGTCCAAAGTATAAATAAAGCATAATTGGTTAAACTCAATGATTTCAAATAGATCGAACTCCTCGACGTTTGCGCATCAAAGCGATTATACCGTTTATCATGTCATTGCCAATATTTGTGCAAGCCAGTTCATAGTCACAGCTAAAGCGAAATACAAGTGAAACGCGCTCGACATAAATTATGAAATCTGTGTTTACACGATCGCGAATATTGCCATCGTTCCTAATCGAAAATCAGTCGGACATGCATAACATATATGCAAAAGGAAGACGTAGCTTAGAAATTGTTTTCCTTTTTGGTTAAAAAATATTTCCACGTCTCAAAACGTTATCAAATTTGTCTGTTCTAAGGTACGAGAACGAGATAATACGAACGGAGAGAGAGAGAGAGAGAGAGAGAGAGAGAAGAGAGGAGTAATCGAATTTTCAAGCGTGGCAGAAGCGACTTGCCTGCGAAGTAGGTGGAACAAGTTAAGCCGCAGATCGCGAAGATTACAATATAGAGCGACTCCGGTTCATCGAGCACGGAAGGCAAGGCAGTAATTCAATGAACGCGCGATGGTCGTCGAACGCGTAAATAAATTTACGACAACGGAGTTTCCTGAGTGTCGCCTAAGTAAGAACATTAATTGAAACTCGTTGGAGTAAGATTCGAGATATTCTCACGATTCGGATCTTACGTACCTACCATCTACCTTTACCTATCTACGTACCTTCCTATTATCGTTATTACGTAATCAAAAGTACGTAAGGTACGTAATATCAGATGTTATTAAAATCGTAGCTCGTAATATTCGTGCATAAATGCGCTCGAAAATTTGAATAAAGTAAGCGAAACGCAAGAGAAAGCCCGAACAATATATCGAGTTGGATCTAACATAAAAATTAAATATTTTTAAATCCATGGATCCCCTTTATCGGTTATTTCGTGGCGAGGAGCAACGCAACGTATCGACGATTAAAAGTTATCGTCGTACGCTACGTTTTTATTCCGTTCGCGAATGCGTGTCTTCTCCAATGAATTCGGCTTTATCGCACGGTAAAGATATAACAATGCGTACATTTATTTGGCAAAGCCGATCGGTAGTTAACCAAAATGATGCGATGTAGACGCAAAGCCGATCTGTTTTCTTTCAAACCTTTTTGCATGAGTCCATACTTATTGATTGCTTGTATATCCTATATCCTATATATTACGTATATATATATATCGATCGATGAACATTAATAAAGACACGTCTATCAGGTCTATGATCTGTACCGCATCATTGATTTCAATATTTTGGATTATTAAATTATTAATCTCGATATATGCAAAGTACATTAATGATTGAAATCACTTTTGTACAACTAAATATTTACTTGGAAAATTATAAAAGATCGATAAGCGAATAAGAGATATTTCTTTTCGTTAAAAATCGTAACTTAATACTCGAGCAAAACGATCTTTCGTAGATACGCCGCTATGTCTATCTCTTAGATTTTATGATTGAATTTATTAAACCTCAGCATCGTATTTCTTCTTTTTGTTTCGAGGATTAAATCTAAAGCAATATTTTTAAGTCGCAAGCTTAATTTTTGTTGTGCTTAAACCATAAGTACCACGTAAGCCAGTAGCTCATCCCTCACGTCGAACATTTTCCTCGTGAATACCTCGTGAAGCCACCGATGCGGATAAAATATTCGACGAATGGATGAAAACACTTCACCATCGCTTCGTAATCACCGGTGAGCCGATTGCGTTTTATCCGTATTGAATAATTTGCTTCGGTTTACTACTACAATGTTTGCTAATACGACGAATATTCCAATGTCGTACTAACGAACGTACCAATGTCGGTACTAGGATATTTTACTTCAAAAGAAAATTCAATTAATTTGGAAACGATACGCGTTGAAAACAATCCATTTTCAGGGTCAAAGGATAGTATTTATAATTTATTGTAATTATTATGTCGTAGAATTTTACTCTTATCAAAGATGAAATCCTCTGAAAACGCCTTACTGAAACAAATGGTTGCGGACGACTGTACTGCGTAGTTTATCTACCAATAAACATTTGCAGCTATTCTGAATAAATAAAAAGGTGTCGATATTGAAGTATTTTATTATCAAAATAAATTTAATTAATTTGAAATTAATTAAAAAACAATAGAGTGTAGACGAATTAATAAAATAAGGAATGAAATAAGAAATTTAACGATTATCTTTACTTACTTACGTATTAAAATATCCAAGGCAGTAGAGGAACTTCGCACGTGCCGAAGATAACAATATCTTGGAATGGCTCGCAGCAACAATGCACCGAGAACGATCGAAAGTCGTATTCCTATCGAACAACGTTTATCACGTCACTTTAGACACACATACACGTATTGATCTAGAAATGCCCTGTTTTATAATAAATCGAAATCACCGAATAAACATTCAAGAGTGCCGATATAAAGAATGTTTTATTTCTACAAAAAATAACTTTCTACCAAAATCAACTATAATATAAAACACGTAAGAGTTGATACGAAATATAATTGTTGATATTTTGTAATTATTATGTATTTACAAATAATAATATTGAAGATTATGATGGGATGACGAAGGTAGCGTAGAGGAGACCGTCTTGGAGAGTCTTACAGTCGAAATTACTAAAAATGGAACATCGGACACACAGCGAAATAAATATTAAGGGGTAGATGGCAAACAAATTACTTTTATTCGACATTTAGGACTACTGATGGCTGTATTACACGTTACCACGTATTAAAAAAGTATAAAAAAACAAAATTGTAATTTTTGTATTATAAATATGTTTTTTCATATCTAATTATTCATATAAACCAAACAACACACGACCTAAAATAATGTTGAATTTTTTCGTCAAATTAAAAGGAAAAATTGTATAATGTACTTTTATCCTAAGCCAATGATGTAATCATCATCCTCGTTATCGATTTCACTCGCAACAGTATTAACAAAGTACTCGATCAACCGATTAGTATCAAACGAGTATTGATACGTTCAAATACGACATTACTTTCCGGTTCCCCTAATATTCGTACTTGCACGAGATTTCTTGAAAAGATGACGCCGAGTTGCTGGTAGATAAACCGCGAGATCGTTTCCACAACAATAAGCTAGATAATCGAACAATCCTTCTCGAATCGACAATCGCACGATGAAAGAACTCTCTTTGCGAGCTTCGAGAATCCTCGTTTCCTCGATACGACATCGAACCGTCGAAGTTGGTGCTTATTCGATCATCGCGAAGAATCGAAGCGGAGATATCGCGGATGCTAGCGCGTTAATCGCGAGCCGGCCTGGCGCTAATAAACCAACGGCAAAACGACGCCGCGAACACACAATTTGACCAAGAATTAATGTCAACCAGGATAACGCGGTCCCTGTGCGCG
Organism: Liostenogaster flavolineata; assembly: GCA_025433975.1. Classification (NCBI taxonomy): domain Eukaryota; kingdom Metazoa; phylum Arthropoda; class Insecta; order Hymenoptera; family Vespidae; genus Liostenogaster; species Liostenogaster flavolineata. Next base: position 1,903,254 of record JAITYT010000158.1, read on the forward strand.
CAGATCGCGCACCATGTAATCCGCCTGTGGATTTATTTCGCAACGTGCATCACGGAGGTGCGCATCGTCGGGACACCCGGAGGGAAAACCATCCATCGATTTATTTAATCCGATTATCGGCATTCCTCGCTCCTGTCTGATCGACCGTTCGATCGATCGGTCAGCAGATCGCTCGCTAATACCACCGGATTCTAAGCGTTTGTTCACCGACCTCGAGTAACTGCTTGTCGTTTCGTGCCGCGAGCGAAGACGTTTTTTTAACGACCACTTCCATCTTTCTCCTCTCTTCATCCTCCCTCTTCGTCACCCTCGTATTTCTACCGCTCTCCTTGTGTTACGCGTGCGAACGTTACGTTCCGTCGATCGAAAGATAAGACGCAGCTTTGAAAAGAAGAACGATATCGATTTAACGATATTTTAACGTCGTGGAACAAGAATCGCTCTTTCGACGATACGTCGAAAAAATATTATAGTATAATAATAACGAGAAACGAAATTATTAGTTTCGTGGATGATGAACTCGATGTTGAACAGTGTTGGTGAGAGAAGAGCAGTCGGTCACGCATGTAAAAATCGCTGCAGTGCGAATGGACTACTGAACTATCTAAAATGGAAAGACCCACCACTAAAGAAGTGTTTCTAGTCGAAAAGTTTCTGACAGGGGAAGGACAAGTGGTCATATGCGCAAAAGCAGTTCAGTGAACTACTGAGCTATTAGTGAGGAAGTAAGTGACGAATTCACGACTAAGGAAGTGTTTTTAGTCGGTAAGTTTCTAACAAAAACAGCTCAGTGAACTAGTGGACTATCCACGAAGCAGTGACTAACGAGTCGACGACTCAGATTGGTCTTCAAGCGCGTGGCGAAGGGTATCCATGAACATTTCCCCTACAGATCGCAAAAAAAAAGAATAGATAAAAACCCTTACGCGAAGCACAGCATTTCGGCTGGAGGGATGCGCCTGAAATAGGAATAAGAAGAACGAGAAAGGATTATCAGAGCGATGTTCTCGTTCGTAACGTTCGTTATCCGTACGCGTTGCCCGTGATACTCGTTTCATATTTATGAGGGAGATTTTAGCATATTCAAAACATAAATTACTTTTAGCGGGGTAAGTCAACTAGCCGATAAAATACTGTGCCAGAAGTTCGTCTCTCGAAGCACTATCGGAAAGTGAGAGAGAAAAGTTCGAAGGCTGGGACAACGCGAAGGTGAGGCGAGGAAGATGGAAAGAAGGAGGAAGGAAGTCGAATTATGCAGGATCGGTAGGCGGCAAGGAGAGACACGTAGTCATCGAGCAGGAGGAGGAAGAAGAGAAGAAAGAGAAGGACGATTTGAGAAGGACGAAGGCTGGCAGCGCCGGCGAAATACGTCGAGGACGGTATCGAAACCGCTCTCCTTTTACAATGCAAATTTTAGCGTAAACGTACCGAGCGCTTTTCTATCGCGATCGTCGACGCGTTCCAGAGGCGCTGCTCACGGAGTCAAATGAGCTTTGCACCGCTACGAAACTTCCTCGAGTTTCTAGATAGGTGGCGACGAGAGGCGACTCAAAGGCGCGCATCGGACGAGAAGTGTTTCGAAGAAACGACGATCGAGCCCGACTTACCTTCGCGATCGTTGTTTACCAACGTTTACGCTTTCCACGTTGCTCCGGTTAAACTCGTGCGTTTGCAACTTGCGGCCGACGGAGCCTCTGGAATAGCGAGAAGTCGATAATACGGTGGAGAGAGTTCGATACGAGAAGCAGAGTTCGACGTAAGGGCGACATCGCGCCCGAAGAGGGAATCAGGTCGTAGAAATCGTGCTGTTAGATCGAACGTGGCGTCATTTTCCTTTGGCGCGGCGCGCTCGATGTAAAAGGATGGAAAGGCGCCACTTAAAACGACGAGACTCGGTGATTCCCCTCGGTAAATAAAGAGCTACGGGCTTTGAGGAGGCGCGGAATTAAAAGATCGCTCGAGTGTCTCGATTAGCCGTGGAGCCGCGACACGAGGGACAACCGCCGCGGCACGACCAAGAGTAGAGCAAATATTCGACTCGAGTAATTTTGCTTCTTGATAGGGGGAAGAAGGGGTGTCGAGGAAAGGGCAGGAAGTCGAAGGAGACCTGTTACGCCGCTCGCAAAACGCCAAGGAAAGCCGATAGCGCGTTTTTCGAGGGTGCGAGCGAAAGCAGCTAGGATCGCTTCGTACTACTTTCGTTCTAGTAATGAAATATCTGCTGGCTGGCAGCGACGGCCAAACTACGGCTAAAAGTACTCTGAATCATGCCAAGAAGCTTATGCTACATCGAGCGGAAAATTACAAATGGTCGAAGCGAGTCCCGCCGACCGACTGTCTGACTCCGCGTCCCACCACCACTTCGACTTCCAGACGAATTGCAGAATAGTCGAGACTCGCTCATCCTTCGTTCAATCCTTCAATTAACGCGTGGACTTTGCAATTCGATCTCGTGATCGTATCGATAATCGCGTGATTTATCGCCGCCATATCGAATCTTATAACCGTTCGTTGAACTTTTCCATGCTGAATAGTCTCTAGCAGCGATCCAT
>JAITYT010000158.1:1978863-2013362 GCA_025433975.1 Liostenogaster flavolineata
AAGGCGGGCATGTTATTCCCCAGTCCATCACGACTGGGTACTAGATGCAACGGTTGCCGTAGGTATATATATTAAGATGGTCGCCACATATCGATTACGGTATATGCGCGCAAGTTGGAACGCGTGTCAAGATATTCGAGGGAAAAGCGCGTCGTTCATGAATATAACCGACGATAAGGACGTGGCACTTTAAATGGATGAACCGTGAAAGAAGCGGCGCGTCTCAGGCCATAGAGAGCCCGGAGTCAGATATTATAGTGAACGATCGAAACTAATAAATCATTTAGCGGTCGGCTCGCGACGACGTTTAACCATCGATCATTCGCATTAGCAAGAAAACGAGGTACGTTGACCCGCCCTCATAAGCGTGACAGACCGGTAAATCGACAATCACGGCTGCCATGGAAGAAAATCGCGACTTTGGACTTTGCAATCGAGCGATAGGCGATTCTCTTCGGTTTGCACATAACTGGTGATGAATATCCTACAATCGTTTGAAAAAAAAATCGCTGCTAATAGCTATATTATATAATATTATATAATATAGCAAACAGCTATGTACAATTTGTACGTGGAACGAATGATATAATTGTTTAGAAATATCGGGAACTGTACGTATATCTATAGCATACGTATGCATTGCACATTGAATCATGGAAAGAGTTCGGACGATCTACATAAGAAAAGTACGAAATTCTGTTAGTGTCAATTCTCCGCGCTTGACTCGGCTCGATCAAAATCAAAGTGTGATAAGAAATACCCGTCTACGCCCATCTGTAAAGCAGTTACGAGACGATAGAGAAAAAAGTCCTGCAAAAGTTAAGAAGTGGTATTTCGTACAGATTGCTTACAAAGTATCAAAGTAGTATTCTTATTGAATCGGCCACAAACTTATCGATTATTAAATTTCCTACGATCTCAAACCTGGCATTGATCGCTCTCCTTCTGTAACATTTAATCACCATTGTCCCGATCGTCAGAAGACGATCTTCACGAGCTTCACGTCCCTACGTATAAAACTAACATGTAAACTAACACTATCGGACTCGCGACAATATGAAGCGAGCTATTATACGATAGTGGCGACTCAATTAAAGTGCAAGCACTCCTAGATCAGGGATCTGAAGGTTCGTCGCGCACCTGCTGAACGTTCCGATCTTTTTGGTCACTTAGCCAAGTGGCTCTCGTTACCCGTGCGGTCATGATTCTCAAAGTCGACGCAGTCACCAGGAAAGAGCACCTTGTTCCATTTTCGGCGCTGATGTTGGCCAACATCACCGCGTACACACCGAACTTCGAAGCCGCAGCGTTTACCTGGTCGAACCTCGTCGACGTCCGATTCGCCGCTCACAAATCGACAAACCCCGTGCCTTACAACGATTTGCTCGGCATCGACATCGTGACACCCTGTTAATATACCTTCAAAACAGTACGATTCTGTGACTCAACGATGTACTTCAGTCAAACTGATAGGACAGCGTAATGCGAACACCGATGCTAAAGATAACTATGTTACTGTTGGTTTTTTGGAGGAGAGTAAAGTGCACAATTGTAATGATAAAGTGAAAGTTTAATATAAAAGAATGTAACTTCGTGCTTACTGAACGCTACCAAGTCGAAGACTGCCCTTATAAAAAGAAACGCCAAGCGCTCGAACAGCGGAGCGCTAGGACAGCAGAACGCTAATGTAAACTAAACATATCAAACAAAATAGACCCTACTCTTATGCGATCTCGTAGACGTCGAGCCGTGCTCGTAAACGTTCTGTATATTGGATCGCCCGGAAAGTTCGTGCCGATTTTCGGTTTTCTTTTTAATTTATTTATGATTTTATTATTTATATTATAATTTTTATTGTATATTTTAATATATATATATATAATAAATAATTATATATATTACATAATTAATTTTTTTCTTCAAAACGAATAAATCTTTAAAAAAAATTAAGACAACATTTTTCTTTAAAATCGGCACGAACTTTCCGGACAACCCAATACTTGCCTGGTAACGTCAATCACGACAGTAACCTCACTGGATCACCTAAAACTTTCACCTAAAAAACCGTTTTGGTAGAAATTTCTCGATTGTCAAACGTACAACAGTAGAGCTTCTATTCGACGATGTATGTACCTTCTGCAGAAATAGGCTAAGACATAAATCTGTTCTTACACGCGAGCCAACCATGTCGATATTCCACAGATTATGGCGACTTGGGTGACCCAGAAGTTGAGTGGTCTTCTACTCCTTTTGAAGAGGATTGGATTTTCTACCAATGCTCTTGTCATGCAGTGGGGAGAGGAAGATGAAATCTTTCCACCTACCGATCCCTCCATTCTTCTTGGATCTGCCCCACCTGTTGAAACCGTCTTTTAACGAATCATAACGCATGACGACGAGCACGCGTTATTTAAATGCCTCACTTGCCAAATCGATTAATTCCATAAAACAAGAAGTAGAGAAAATCGACAAGATAATATACATTGTTTTTTAAAATTCCTTTTAAATTATAAATTCGTCATAGACTATTACTGCAGATATATCTTTTATCTAACGATATATAGAAAGTAGAAGAAAGAATATCCTTGGAGTCCTCGTTATTATTACTACAACTTTTGGGTGATTAAGGGAATTATTTTTTTATTGCGGAAAAACTTCATTATATACATTTTTATTAAAGACTTTTAGCAAAAATAAATAATAACTGTTCTTTCACTGTTACAGTTGTTGCGACCATCTAAATATATACATGACGACCGTTGCATTTATAATCTAGTCGTGATACTCTAGTCGTATGTGGGACTAATCAGTGATGATCTAGTCGTATGTGGGCCCCCACAGAGAAGTAAATCCGGAGTAAGGAAACAGCGTTATTACAGCTTTAGCCAGAGCTAAAAATACGGCCTTCGCCGTTATTATTAATTTATTTAAATTAAGTAATCAGCGATATGAAAGATGTCTTTTTCATCAGCTGTATTTGACCTTCTGTCATGTCGATTTGTTTTAAGTTTTTATAATAATCACGTTTAATGGGAAGAATGAATTTCAACAAGTATCCTTAAATTTATTTTGCAAACCGAAAAATAATATCATTTTTTCGGCTTCTTCGAAAAAAATATGTAAAAAATGTGATCTTATCTATTTAACTATAATAAATCCTCTTAAAAAAATATTTTACTCAAATTGACTCTCTAAATTTTAAAATACCTCCATAGCAGCCTTTCCTTCATCCGAAGTAATTTTTCCATCGCACTTCTGACGACATCAGGTCAGGTTGTTTCAGGTATTAAATTTTCACTTCTATTTCTGTATTTCAGACCATTTATTCTTTTACGCTTTTGGACATTTTGGTCCCATTCAGCAGGATTACAACTTCTTTTTCATCCAATCGAATTATTTATTATTATTTTTTCATTGCTACAATCAGATGACGAATCCGATACAATCAGATGAAATGCATAATCATTTTCTAAAGCCGAGTTTTCTGTCAATAACTCATATTAAAGAATCTTCAGATTCATTTTCCTTGTCCAAATAATTCTTATTAATCTTTTCCATCTTAATATTATAACAGTTTAAATTTAAAAAAAAAAACAACTGATGCTAAAATTAAAATAATATTCAAATTTATAAGTACTTGGTTCTGTGGCAGTAAAAATTTTTAACTAAATTTATATCGCACAATAATGCAATTAGCAACGATTTACATTAAAGTACGGAGTCAATTGGATTGGCTTCTGAAATAAATTATTTATTATTCAATGGCTACAAAAATGTCATTTAGCGGTCTTGATCATTATTGTTAGAGAAATTCGTTTTAAATATAAACAGTTTGGAGTCAATCAAGTGCCTTGACACTAAAATTTTAAAAAATTCAGAAAGTGTGATCAATCGATTTGGCAAGTGAGTCTAATTTTTGTTCATTTGGCGAGGTCAGGTGCGTCCGATAGAATCGATAATGCCAGCGCAAAGCTCGAACCGCAAAAAAAGGCCATCGATATCGTAGCGAGCTGAATTTCGCGATTCCATTGTTGCTAATGGGAAAGACTAAAGAATTCCAGACTCGTATTGGCTGTTATACGCGACGTATCTCGAAAATTCGTAAAGAAAACTTGATCATAGGAGGCACGAACACCGATCCACGTCGGTTCCCCCGTAATTCATCGAGGAAAGTACCGCGTCATCGTAAAATTCGAAGGCGGTCGAACTTGGAAGAAAATCGCAGGAAAGCGGGCCTCGCTGCGAACTTGGGGAATTTCTTGGTAGGTAGTGGAGCGAGCGCGAAACTAATAGGATAGCGTCTGGTAAGTCAGACCGAGAGAATAAGTTGATGCGGTTTGTTCCTCGGATGTTTCGAGAGTCGAGCGAGCGACAGCTCAGACTGTTACGGATTTCTTGTCGCGGTTTCTTGCGCCGCTCCTATTGTGGCGTCGCTCTGACGTTGTATTTTGAAGGACTTTAAGCAACGAGGTCGTTACGCTTAGAACTGCGCGCTTCTTAACGTGACAACGAGATCAAAGCGCGGTTAACGTGCCGGTTAACGTTGCTGCGACGACTTTTCGCAAACCGAATGCACGAACAGTCACGAATGAATAGCTCCGTTCGACACGTTGCAGACGAATCGCAAGAGTTCTCCGTCTTTCCACGCACGAAATCCGCTTCGATGAGATTTTCCTCGATTTTGAAGGGGTGAGTCTAAGTAGAAGAAAGAAACGCGGGACGAGTTTGCTTTGAGCTTCGTGGTTCTCGATCGAAGGGTTCAAAGTCGATCGCTTCGATTTCGAAGCTATTGCTGTGCTTGCGTCGGCGTGATTCTAATTAAAGGAGCAAATACACTTAACGAGGGGTCCCGAGCAACTCCCAGACGCTCTTGGACGAATTTACGTTGCTCGTAAAAGAGCGCTCGAATATTCGATAAACCATCTGAGAGGACCAACCATTTTGCCTTTGATTACTCGTTGTATCGAAAGAGATCCGAGTCGTTCTTATTTCTACATGACAGAACCGTTATTTGTCTATTATTTCCCGTAAACTTTGTTTTCATCGTTCTGAAAGCGGTGTTCCAACGTACAAACTTCCGTCTATAAAAAATCGTTGCCCACTAGTACGAATCGTTCGGAAATCCGGCGATAACTGTCACGGTGTAAAATTTGTGACGAACGTGGAAAGGTGAAAAAAGAAGTTCTGGTCAATTGTGGCACGATGTCGCTTTCGATTTTTGCCTTTACTTATTACAAGTTCAGATTATATTTATGTTAAAATACGTCGGAGGATTGCAACATACTTTGATCGATCCAGAAACTCACGATTATTGAACATTCTCCCTGTATCGATAGAATAATGTGCTCCATGTATTTTGTTTATCACGTTTGTGCGCATCTATGTAAGAAATTCCATTTCACTCCGTGCTACGTCGCGTTTCTCGAATGTAGCTCATGCTATTCGTTTTCGAGTAGGCACAAGATCTTATCCGTCATAATGGTTGGCTATAAATCCGAACGGAATGCAGGAACGACGCATCGTTTTACTCGATATTTCCCGACAGCCAGACGTTATTTATATTTTTTCGTTAATTTTGTTCTTGCGGAATGTTTTATTGAAGTACGCAATCGATAGAATTTCTATCGCGCGATTTTCAGGAAATTTGTTATCCGAGGTATTTCATGCGAAATCACAACGTTATCGTTTATTAAAAAGGCAGATTCTCGACAGAAAATACAACATAATCTTGAAAATAATTTCCGAAGGCAAACGGAAGCAAAATACCTATATATGCTCGAGTCTCAACGCGCGGCTCTAATATACGTCAACTCGGTTAGAAAAATCACTCAGCTTCCTGCGAAAGTGTAAAATTAAAAGCAGCGAAAGCTCGATAACGAGCCAAAACTCGGAAAATTAACTGAATCCAATCGCACAGCGAGAGTTAATTAACGTAACGCGAACGTCGCGTAGCTCGTATCATCTTAAAATACGAGCGAATAGGTTCTGGTGTGTCGCGGAAATCGCGAGACTTACCACTTGCCATTGTCTGGCTCTCTTCGTTCGTGTCTCAGCGTGGAAGCCCCAGCAGAGCCAAGATGAGAGTCAAAGCTTTTCCTCTCCGACGTTATTTCGTCGTAAAACGGACGAAGTTCGATATCGACAGAACGTTAATCGAAAGACGATCGAAGCAATCAAGGGGAAACGCGAGGAAGATCGTCGAGAATCTTTAGCGTCAAAAGTGTCTCCATGATAACTTAGAAGTCAATCGTGTATCAAAAGGGCTCTCGTGGATGTCCCTTACCTAGAACAACGTTGTTATCTCGAGAAAACTGAGCTTGAAACAATTAAAACGTCGGGCAGATAGCGAAAGGGGCGATCTAATGATCGAACGGGCTGAAAAGCGCTCGGAATACGCGTCGAGCTAACAAAATGAAGGAAGCTAGGGCGTTCCAACCGAATTTATTTATAGTTAGGTAGCAGCAAGCCGGTGTAGCCAGCGCGGTCTCATTACGTTGGCGCATTACCGAAATTGCAGGCACACGCGAACATAATCCTTGCCTCGTAAGACGAATGTCTCCTGACCTTTCCCTTCCAAATAGTCCCTCGTGACTCGTTTTGCCCTTTTCAACGCTCCTCTTTCCGCGCTTTTCCTCCCAAACGTCGAACGTACGAAAAAACGTTGAGGGGGAAAAGGGAGAAACTGACGCGCACTTTCACGCGGGAGAGAAGGAGACGGGAAGAAGAGCAATTTGCTAGTCGGACGATCGCGCTCGGTCGGTCGGTCGAGCGCGTCGCTCGTCGCAATTTCGACTCGTCAGAATCCGCTCTCTCGTGTCTTTGTCCCCCGTTAAAACGTAAACCTCTCGACAGGACTACTTATAGCACCGTGGATACTCGGATAGGAGAGACAGCGACATCCCGACTCTCGTAAAGAGAAGTTCTAGCCGTTAGGAGAGCCATCGGGCCTGATGCTCGTTAATGCACACGTAGGCGCGTAGAAACGTACGACTGGCGTGTAACGACGTGGCGCGACTCTCGTTAAGTCTCACTGCTAATACAAATCGACGACGTTTCTTCCTTTATTTATTTCTTTCGACTTTACGAGAGCCGAGGACGCGAATCTCCTCGGGAAATAAGAAATAATATTTCATTGCGATTTAATTGCACGAACGCGAGAGAAGCGGCGGATCGTGGAACGCGTAAGCATCTTCGTAATTCGTCTTTGCGATTCCTTTTTCTTCGGTTAAAAATAAAGAGATTCTCCTTTCAATTTATTTCCGCACACACGGAAGAAGCGGTCGGTCGCGGAACGACTCACGGGTCTTCGTTTAATTTCCTTTACGAGTTCGTTCCTTCAATTTTTCTCATCGTCTCTTCGTCGGTCGAGCTACCATCGATGCGCTTATCTCTTTTCTCGGGATACCCGCTCGCGTAAAACCGCTCACCGACGTTAATCGGCCTTCCGATACACGCACGTATTCGTGTATTTTTCTACGGCGTAACTAGACGTTAACGATTAAATTTACGAACAGCCGTAAAATTTCACGGCGCATCGGTCGGCACCGTCCTCCTCGGCGCTATGTTAATAGCATCGAAATAACGTGCCGGAATACCGACGCAGTAACGAGCCCCGATCTTTATTTTCCCGTGATTTCGATCGTCCCTTCCAGTGTTCCGCCGATATGGAAAGCCTCTGTAAAGGAAAATGCAAGCGAGAGCGTGTGCATAGTCGCATGTAAATTGCGGTTTCGCGTGGTTTATTCGATGCGAAGCTGCTACACGCTTCGCGATTCATCGTTTAAACGAAAACGAGACGCTTCACGGTCGGCTCGCTTAGTACCACGAACTATAGAACTCCGAGTTCTCTGAGTGGACGAGTACTCGATGCAATTCCGACCGGAAAAATAATGAACATTAGCGTTTGACAGCTTGAGTGCTACGTCAGTCCCTAAGGACTGACAGCGAACTTTTCGTTCAGGCGGCGTCAGTCCCTGGGGACTGACAGTAGACTTTTCGTTTGGACGGCGTGGTTTCTAGGGACTGACAGCGAAATTCTCGCTTGGTCGACATCGGTGCATTGTGAAGTGTTAAATTATTAATGACAATTAAAAAATTTACGCTAAAATTTAGTAAAGTTTATTAAAATATTTTAAGCAAAGAAGTGGCTGTGATTTGCGCATATTACTTGCTTTGTGATTTTCCTCGCTAACTAGCGTCCGAACGTTTTTGTGTTTGTGCTGTAACATTCAGGACAGTATTTTCGAACTTCATGCGCCTTTCCTTCCTTCTTTTGAAATTTGTGAATACGTCTACGTGTATCAGCCCTAATTGGAGTTTCCTCGCGTGAGAACATCTACCAATTGTTTTCGGAATGTTGTAACTGACATCTTCCTTCCTATTACATCTTGGAACATATGTAACGCACTCACAACGGCAGTATTCAAAAGAAGGTCGAAAGTAGTTTTCTGTGATCCTCTAAGTGGATTGCTGTAAGCACCCGTTTGATCGGACAGATCGATCGCCGTTTTTCCCTTATTTTAATCAATAATAATTTTTGGCTGCACCGTTCTCACAGTCCAAACGACAAAGAAAACAGTGAGACAAAATAATCGTCTCTTTATACTCTTCAGTTTAGTGAAGTGTCGACCCTCCGCGTCGCGCGGTCTAGTTTAGCGTTCGGCATCGAACGCTCACGCGTTGCCATCTGAGTAAAACGTCATTGACCGATGAACAAATTATCATTAACGAGAGTCTTTAACACGAGAAACGAAATTATTTATTAATCGTATCGGCCGAGACGAAAACTGTCGAATAAAGGCGCTCTGATGAGAGGTTAGCTGATTGACTGTTCGTGCTTGAGCGAAGACGTGACTTTTACTCAAACAACTGGAGTAGAGGATTCCTCTGTACCATTTTTAACTCGCAAGTAATCGGTCAAGTCTCGTCTGAGCATCTTACTGGAATAGTTTCAGTCTACCGTGGCTAGAACGAATTTAAGTAGAAACGGACAGTTATATGGTCAGACACGATCGACTCCAAGCGAATTTGCCTTACACTCCGTTTCGGTGCAGTTTGAATCGTGCCAATTAGAATCTGCCGTGACAATGAAGTTTAAAAAATCGTCGAAATCGTCTCGATGGCGATTCGACCATGGGGTTTGCGGAGAGGAGATTGGTGATAAACGATTAGACTCGACGACGGTATTTCATGTGAAGTTATCATGGCGGCCGAGCACTGCTCGATTGAGATACAGCGCGAAACGATAATACTTTAGTCCGACACGATGGTCAATATAATGTTTACCAAGAATATTTATGGATGTACATCGACGGGGCGCGGCACGTTAAAACGCGAAATTATTGAACACGGCGATGCGGAATGTAGGAATTATTTACCGTGACGATATATAATACGCCAATATTAATCATTTCCGATTTTCGAGACCAACCGGATTATTCTGTTTTATTCAAGATTACAATTACTCCGTTCGACACGCAGCAAGCAATTATTTCTCGGAAAACCCGCGGTCGAAATTCCCCGACAAAAATTCTTCCTCGAAAAATGTACGCGTCGGCACGATTCGTGTCATCCCGAGGAATCTGTCATCATCTCGAATCACACGAAAGGACACGCGATCTTGCACGTACGCATCAGCGACGGACTCCTACAAGTACCAAGAATTACGTCACTTCTCATTTTCTTTCAAAAGCATTCGAGAAGATTGCGCAAGAACGTTACGCCACACCGTGAACGCCTGTCACCTTTAAGATCGTCTGAGTCAAGGTTAGACTCAACTTAGACGATTGAGACTCGTCGGAGTGTTTATCGACGAGCAAGACACGAACGATCTCGATTGAAGGACATTTAGAACGAAACGTGGGTCGTCGTCGTCATCGTCGTCGTCGTCGTCGTCACGAAGAACGGTATTAAAGGTAGGAAGGTGATAGCGGTTTACCAGCCAGGCTGAGCCGACATGATTTATCGCGGGCGACGATGCGCGCCTGGGGCATAATTCTCCTGATTTATTATTACATTGGAGAACCGCCCTTCGGCTTATCCCCGCGTTTTCGATAGTTTTCTACGGTGTACTGCGCGGCACTTTACTCGGCGTAACTCGTAAATATGGCGTTCCAGTTCGCAGCGCCGAACTCGTGCCAACTGCCTCCTAACGATTTTAACTTTCTTCGGATTAGCGATCGTTAACGAACGAAAGTCATTAACTTGGGGATCTTGGGAATCGACAAAAGCATCGAAGCGGAAATTCGCGACGTCGAATATTCTTCGTGAACTTGTTAACATAAGAAACAACTTTTCTACGTTCGCGTTAAATTTGTCTGACCTTTCATCTTAAACAACGAATCGATTATACGAAGCCAAAAGTATAGGAAAATCGAATGGATAATAAACGGGATGAAGATGTTACGTTAAAATGATAAGATATATTTCTTATATACGTGGGTGGTCCTATAAGTACGTAGCCTTACCGCCCGATAACGCCACTATCGCGAGAGAAATTTACTATCGCGTGGCACATTCTCGTGGACGGCTACTGTCAAAATTTCAACCGGATCGAACTCGTAGTTTTGTTTTGACCGCGTATGGAAGCGGACATGTCTGCAGATTTTAGAAAAATGGAGAAAGAGCAATATCGGTCGGTGATTCGATTCTTGTTTTTGGAAGGGAAATCGTGCATCAAAATCGAAAAGCGATTGAAGGCTGTGTACGGTGACTCTTCTCCTTCAAAGAACACCATCCGAAGTTGGTTTAACATGTTTCGACGTGGTCGCACGACGGTTTTTATTGAGTCATGCCCACGTATCTTTAAAACGATTACCACGGAGGACAACGTGACAAAAATCCACAATCTCGTATTGGAAGACCGCCGATTGATGGTGGACGAGATAGTTGAGGCAGTAGGCATCTCAAGAGAACACGTGTATTATATCCTGCATCAAATATTGAACATCAGACTGGTATCGATGCAATGGGTGCCGTCTTTGCTCACTTCGGACAACAAGCGCAACCGTGAGACCACTTCGAGGCAGTGTTTGACGCTGTTTAAGCGCAATCCGAAGGAGTTTCTGCATCGTTTCGTGACCGTCGACGAAATATGGGTCCACTGCTATACAACAGAGACCAAGAAACAATGGTTTTTACCCAGCGAATGTGCTCCGAAAAAGGCGAAGACTGACCTATTGACCGAAAAAGCGATAGCCACTGTTTTCTGGGATTCACGAGGTATGATCTACATCGACTACCAAGAGATAGGCAAAACGGTCACAGAGCAGTACTATGCCGAATTATTGGGCCGATTCGACGCCGAATTGCAGAAAAAACGGCTCCATTTGGCGAAGAAAAAAGTGCTCTTCCACCATGACAACACACCGGTTCACGCCTCCCCCCTCGTCAAGGCCAAATTGGTCGAATTGGGCTACCAACTGCTGCCCCGTCCACCGTATTCTCCAGATTTGGCCCCGTGCGACTTCTTTATGTTTGAAACCTTCAAAATGTTACTCGACCAGCAGATATTTAAATCGAATGAGGAGGTCATCGCCGACACGGAGGCCTACTTTGCAAACTTCGAGAAAACGTTATTTTCAGACCAGTTAGAGAAGTTGCAGCATCGCTGGGCCAAGTGTATCGAACTAAAAGGAGGCTATCCGGAATAATAAATCGCCACTTTTCCAAAATTTTCGTTTTTTGTAGGCTAAGTACTTATCGGACCAACCACGTATGTGTAGGAATTAGGACAAAAGGACAGACGCATTCGAAAAGACACGATTATTTTCTTCTAATAACCGAAAATAAGCGAGCGTTCGTTAATTCGAAAGGTCCTAGAAGAAACCAAAAGGACAGAATACAAATCATATCAAGAGTTTGCCCTTGGCCTAGGTGAAAACGAGTAACCGACTGCGGGCGTTCACCGACGCGTTGACGAACGTTCTAGAACATCAGGATTGAATAAAAACACACGCAGTGACTCCGTAGGGTCACGCAGATACACAGACACACAGAAACAGAGAATTCAAAACGAGACGTTGTAGGGAGAAGAGCGTGAGAGAGTTCACGAGGGTTAGTTAGTTGGTCCGCTAATTAATCGGTCAGTTAGTTGTTACATGAGAGAGTCCGTTTGTGAGTAAGAATATAGCGAGTGTCAGTCTAGAATAAGAAACAAGCGTAAATTTAATTAGTCCATAGAGAGATGTTAAAATATAATTATTATTGTTATCATCGTCGGAAAGTGTATTTAATCGAAAATACCCCACCTCACGCTACCCGGAAAGCCACGATTCCTACATATAATGTTTAATATCAAGCTGGACGTTGTGTATCGTCTTTGACTGCTCTCGTTATCGTCTTCGAGAGTCTCATCTTCAAATTTTTCCCCTTTCGGGATCGTCGCGTGTTTTATATTCTCACTCTCGAGATTTCGTCCGTTCGACGGCGCATCGGGTGACGGTCCCACGCCTAGAACAGACGCCAGACAGACTCGGCGCCACGCTTAACCCTTTTGCTTCGAGCGCCGCTTATAAGTGGTCATCTCGTGGATGCGGCTACGCGAAATGATGCATATACAAGTGCCATCTGTAGTCGATAATATGTTTTTTTCGTTATCGACGGAATATTTTCTATTGATTTTATCGATAAATTGCATTATTGATCGCTTCTTAAAATTACTCATCGGCTCATTGTACAGCAACAACGCATACAGCACGAATTCACAGCCCTCGCCTCCGTTCAGTGCCAGTACTTCGGCGGACTGAACTGCCGAAGCGAAAGGGTTAAGTGTTGGTCTCTTCTAGCACCCTCCGAAATAACGAAACGTTCGTTTAGTTTTCGGTTAGTAGAAGAAACCAGCTGCATATTTACGACCGCGTCTGCTTATCGTCCTGAATCAGTATCAGACAAGAGTATCGTCGTCTTTACGCAATTTTGCTGGAGGTGATCGCGACTAAACTTAGACACCTTCTTGTCGTCGACTAGACGTTCTATTAAGTTCCGAAGGAAGGGAATTTGAAAAACGTCAGGTCGAGTCGATCGAATAGTTCGTAATCGTGCAGTTTATTCGGCAGGAGAGATTTATCGCGCTTTATAGAGTGGAGGTTGCGTGGGAAGATGCTCGGCTTATCGACGTGGAATCTCGAGTATCGCCTTGATTACGGCGGGACCCGGTCGCTCAGCTCTTCTTCTTCCTCTTGGATTTCCCGGACTTACCCCTCTTGGATTTACCCTTCTTAACCGGAACTCTCGGGACGATTATGGGTGGAGGTGGACCAAGGTCAGGCAAGGGAACGTAATTTCGCGCTGCCTTGAACTCGATCTCCAAGCCGTTCTTCAGATCATCGCCGTGGGTAATTTGCTTCGTCGTCCTCAGTAAAAACATCTCCTGCTCCGGTTTCTTCATTGGTGGTTCCTGGTTCGGAATGACGTTCACTTTTGCGCAACCTTCTCGACATTTTTTACCTGCGGAAGCCCCCCGATGATTTAACCCAAATCGATTAACGATTCTTCACGATAATAAACTCGAAGAGAATAAATTAGAAGAAAGAAAAGAGATAAGGATGCAGTTGTTGTCGATATCGCGCTAACACCCGAACGATTCAGTCCAAAATTCGAGAAACACTATCGAAGCGATTAATAACTTTTAAAGGTCATGAATTACGCAACCGTTACGAATAAGCGAGGTCGACCGAATTTGATGGAAATGTTTATCGATCTTCGTCGAGAAGAAAGAAAGTCAAGAAGCATTTTTTCTCAGAGATTGGGGTAGCAGCGTACCTTCGAAGTCCACGCAGTTAGTGTCAATGTCGAGATCCTTCTCGTTAAGAGACTCGGCTCGAGCCCGAGACACGTTCTTGCCTAGCTTGATGGATATACGGCTATCGGCAATTTCATGCGACACTTCGTCATACGGGGGCTCCAACTTGACAGGTGGACACGCTGGATGACAGCATTCCGCGCAAACACACCCGCCATTCATCATCCATCCATCCATCGTACGACCGGATCCCAACAAAAATTTCCTTTCCAGTGAATCCAAGTTGACACGTGTCAAACGGCCTGCCGATTGCTCCGAAAACGAACGTTCCACGCCATATTGCGACGATCGTCAACTTTCTTTCGATCGCATGCGCGACTAACGTCGAGAATTTTTTACGATAGTGGGGAAAATAGTTCTTTCGCGAACATCGAAATCGAACAAAATACGTCGAGTGATTACGAAGAACTTTGAGCTGTGAAAAGAACGTCAAATTTTCTTGTGCGATTAATTGCATTTTCCTTCCTTTTCCGTACTTTTTTCCCGTCCTTTTGAAGCAGCAGAACGCGCGGAATTATGCGTTACAAAACGTCGAACTTCTACTATGACCAGAAAGGAAAAGTCGAGACTGATAGGTGAACTCGTACGATGGCGTTGCACGAAGAACGATTCTAGAGTCAAGTTGGAACCCGGTGATGTGGCATATTGCAATATCTACGAGTGTAAAAATGGCGATCGAACTCGAAGATTACGCCTTTCCGTACCTTAAATTATCGCCGCTTTACATTCGAATGTTTTCTACGTGCGAACTGACTTCGAGAGCCATTTCCCCTTATGGCATCTTTTCCTCCTCTCTTTTGGCTACTTTTCGACTATTCTAGTCGTAGTTTTCTTTTCTCGCATGCCACCTAACGAGCCCAGCACGAAACGGGCATAAAAAACGCGTTGTTTTTCTCTCGTCGAAGCGAAGGAAGAAAAGAAAGTTTGGGAAAAGTTTGGTAGCCTGATACGCAAGATCAGCGAGTAAAATGTCGCTTCACGATCACAATCGAATCAATTCCAATAATTTGCTTCGTCGGTGTTATAATTCTCGTAGAATCGGCTAATAATTACTTTCAACGAGCATCCAATAAACGGAACGATCGATCGAAAATTCGCATCTCTTTTATATTAAATTTGTTCAACCCAACGTTCCAAACGCGCTTCCCTTCGCGCAAGGAATCAAACGAAAAACGTTCAACGAAATTCCTGCCGATATTACGCAACGAATGCGTTTTAAACGTATATGGAATGTTGCTCCATCGATTCAAAGACGAGAATTACGAACGGTAGCAAGGTTTCGTCTCTTCCGGCTCTTTCCTCTTAACGAACGGTTGGACGGACACTGACGATCGGAAGTCGATTCGAATAACCAATTACCGCGAGAATAAGACGCGTCTCGAGTTACGGCAGCAAGGATATCGAATTTGGAGCTCGACTATAGCGACGGAAGCAGCCTCTCGTCGACTTTTCTCGTCCTCCAGCTACGAACGCTGCTCATTGTTAAAACGTATGATATAAAGGGTCCTCGGACCTCTTTGTTACGTCGATTCCCTGGAATCGATAATGCGACGCAGCGCAACGGCGTAACCGGAGTTCGTACTTCGCTTATTTTGAACTCGTCGAATGAAACGTCTCGAGTCTTAATCGAATTTTGAATTTTCGAGAAGAAAGTTCGCAACGGCGAATTGTCCGTAGTTTCGCGTAACGTCGTCTCTCGTTAAGGAATTATGGGATTACGCAAATAACGGACCAACAAGCGAACGAGCAACCAGCCAAAGTTCCTTCCATCGATTCTCCGTGATCTCGCAACCGACGTCGTTATCCTTATCCTCATCATTATCCTTATCCTTATTATTTGTCCCATCACTCGTATTATTTCTGGCTCTTCTGGTCTGTCGTACGACACCTTCCGTTCTTTCAGCATTTAAACAAGATACGGTTCTATTTTTCGAGAAAAAAAACTCTGCCATAATGCTTTTACCTCTAGTTGAAAATTGCCATAATTTTAACACGAAGATTTCCCGTTGAGTTTACTTTGATATCTCGTCGGGTCATTTCATTGGCTTTTCATCTCCTTTTTCCCGTACTCTCCGACTTTGTAAATAAAGCGAACGAAAGAAACGTCAGCTTCGAGATCGTTAGCGTCGCCCTCGCCTCTAAATCGTGACCGTAAATCTAACTTGGAACTCGAATCGAATGTTGGGAAACGCATAGAGATGGAGGCGCACGACGGATCACCCTGATAAAACGACGACGACCTTCGACGTCGTTTCTCCTAAACGATCTTCCAAATTCCTTCAAACTCGCGCAAAACTTTCCTCGAACGTGTCGCCTTTTCTTACTTTTAAATCGAGCCTGATCTTTTTTTAAAGATTTTTGTCATTCGGTAACGACCTCGCCGCTCGGGCTAAACGAATTATCGGTTTTTAAATGAAATTCCTTGCAAAAGCTTTCCCGCGACTTCCTTCGAAAACTTTCAGAATTAACAAAGTTCTCTATGAATAACTACAAGATTAATCCTGTAAATTAAATATTTCGCACGATCTCCGATGGAACGCGACGGTTACGCGGTGGCTCGGACCAAAGGCACGGATCCATCGGCAAATTCCACTATCCGCCGTTAGGCCGTTATCAAGATCCGAAGAATTTCTTTAAAGGCAAACTTTGCTTTCGCCGTGGCGCGCTTCGTACGTGACAAGTTGCACGCGCTCAAGGCGAAACTCGTCCTCCTGTTCCTCTTTATTCCTTTAAAAAGCGAGCCGGTGGTACGCGCGGTAGTGCAGAAGGAAGAAGCCAGGGAAAATAGCAAAGAGTAAACGGAAGGATCGTCGTAGATAGCTTCCGTCTTTTTCGTTTCTTCCATCTCACGAGGAGTACGAGAGGGGGGTTATCCGAGGAAGAGGGAAAGATGAGTATCGCTGGTCGCAACTATAAATTTCTCTCTACACGCGAAGGAACAGGCCTCGAGAATCTTCCACCGTAACTCCATTGGTGACTTCGTCGTTTCGCATCCGTTGGTGTCTTCTGTTGTCGCGGTAAAAAGCCGGTATCATTTTGCAGAGTGCAAATTGTGTTTGGTTTGGAGAAAGTACCAAAAAACAGGCGAGAGAAAAGATACTTCAAGGTCGCCCCTTTCGTTATCGATACAAAAGCCTCTCTAGGCTGAAGACCTAAACCAAAACCTGTGTAAAAAAAAATCTGAGAACAGAAAAGACGAGAAGAAAAACACTCTGATCGCTATGTGACATACGAGCTACCGATCTATGACGTTTTCTCGCGAGGTCGTCGACCTTCTTCTATCCCCTCGCCCATTGATTTGCAATAACAAAGGAGCAAAAAAGTCTCGGGTCGAAGGTTCCATCGAACGGGAGCCGGTAAACCGAGATTCGGGTTTCGAATTGGTTCGCTTCTCGCATCTTTGCGGCGAGAAAGGGGAAACCCGCAAAAAAGTCTGGCCGCTGCTCCTCGTGGGATCGCGATAATCGATGCGTTCTATCATGCAGATACGGTCCGCACTCCGCAGAAGCTATGCTAATATTATGCGGCACTTTCATAACGCGACCGACCGTGTTTTACTTTACTTTTATGAAGTTCCGCGCCGGGTTAATACCCCACCGACAAAAGGGAACTTTTATATTGGTCGGCTGACATTTCGGCGCGGCGTAACGCACGCTTTTGCCGCCTTTACTTCGAAACTTGCCCAACGTAAATCACCGACGCGTTTCCAGAGAACCAGATCGATCCTATCCACCTTCCTGGAGTTACGAGGTTGTTAGCGTAGGAAAATACGAGTCGATTGCCTCAATGAGGGAACTTTTTGCGCGATATTACGCGCCGTATTTGCGTGGAAAAGGCGCGGATCTACGAGCTCGATCCGTTTCGTATCCACCTAGTCGAGAGATGGATTGCTTTCCGCGAAGTTTATTCGTTCGATACTGTCGTAGAAGGCGTTACGTCCGACTGTAATGCGCACTTGCAAAAGTACGCATCTACCGTGCGTAGACGAGACATTTTTCGACTCTACTCTCGAAGTAAAAAAAGCAGAAGAGAAAATGAAATCGTCCACCGGCCATGTACTTCCGAATAAAAGTCGCCCTAACCTTTGATGATCAAGCTTCAATGCTTCTTATTATGATTACGAAGTTTTTATGGATATATAATCTGTCGCATGTGTGAAAACATTCCCTACAAAGAAAACTGCACCTTTAAATTTTTCTAGTGGTTTTGTTTACGTGGTTCCATGTTGAATCCACTGGGTTACAAACCTGGAGAGGTTACAGTTGGAGTGAAAGTAATTTTGAATGCGCATCGTAGGGAATTATTATTGGAGGAACTTCTTATTTTTTGCTAACACGAGAGTTAGTTTGACGGTGAAAGTAAAAGAAAAGCGTCCGTCGGACTATTCGCTTTTGAACAAATAGATAAATTCAAGAACTTTATATTTTACAAACATGTGGACCGTATTTTAGGCACAGTGATAGTACGGAACAACTGAGATGCACAGAGAAGTAATAATTAAGGTGGTTTCGCGACGTAATCATTGCTACACGAAAGGTTAAGAGCGATTTAAAGTCTTGCGCATATATTACGAAATAAAGAATATTAGAAATAAATTTACAGCGGCCAGTTTAGTGATAGCTTGATGTCCCACGACATCATCTATGCCCCACGATGTCCACGAGTTTTCATAGGCTCTAATATCACGGAATACTCAACGTTTGAATATTCTAAACCGACGAACAATAGTGACTCTACTTTACGTGGAATTGAAGAAGTCATTCTAAAGCCCCATGGATGAGGCCCTAAATAAATGTTTAATAAATGTATGTATGACAATAAACAATTGTTATTAAGTTAAATACGACAAATTCCTCTACGATTTAACCTTTTGTCAACAAACCATTGAAATGTTATTTTAATTTCGAATTTTTGTAAATACACGATTTCTTGTATGTGTAAAAACATTCTTAATAAAGAAAATTGCAGTTTTGAATTCTTCAAATGATTTTGTCTTTGTGATCCCGTTTCATTATCTTCGAAAAAATAAATATTATATATTCAAGAACTTATACTTTCCAAGCATGTGTACCGTATTTTAGGAATAGTGGTTTCACTATGCACAGAGAACTAAAAATTAAAATGATTTCTCGACGCGGCCATTGGTTGTCAAAGAATTAAGTGCAATTTATAATTTTATACATATATCACGAAACAAAAAACCAGAAATTAGAAATAAATGTTCCGACAATTAAAATACAAATATTGTCCTGAAATGTAAATGTACTTGCATGTTCCTCTCGGAAGAATATTTTTTGACAATATGGTACGTCATAATGTAGAACAAAGAATATACGCTATTTTATATAAAAAAAGTATTATTTTATGTAAAAAAGTATTCACTCACGTATGCGATCCTCCGGAATGAAGATGTGGAACTGCCTCAAATGTTTCTTGTCGGTCGAGAGATGACGAAAGACTGAAGGTCGATTGTAAATCTTACTCCGACCGAGCCTCGATTGCGTTTTTATTTACGGATTATACATTGTTTGTTTATATATGACGGTAAACAATTGTTACTAAAATAAAGACGACAAATTGCTGTACATATAACGCTTTAACCCCTTGAGAACCAAGCATCGAATTGTGGGAGTGAGTATGCATGTCATCCGATGTGTGTAGCCCGATCCAACAGAATCTCGAAGCGGAAAAGCGCGCGACAAAGGAGTTGGTCAGAAACACACGTCGAAAACGTAAAAAAATATGACGACAGATTAACATATAAGTACGACGAACACTTTATAGACACTTATTCAACCTATGCATTGTATCTGTTGGATTATTTCAAATGAAATAATACAGTGCCGATAGGCAGAAACGCATCATGTATCGAGGAACATTGTTGTTGGTAGAGGATTGGAAAGAAACAATGCAAGTCATTTCTTGGAGCTTTCCTACGCTTCATGATTTAAAAGCTCTTTTGTTCGAGGAAGTCGCTTCACTTCTAGCTAGTTTTTCAAACCGGCAAGACGTCCTTCCATAAAATAAACGGTACGCTATAAAAGAAATTTATATATTTCTTGTATTAACCCTTTTCCAATAGTATCCATATTAAATACATTTACTATTCTTGATAAAACATTTATTGTTTCGCAAACAAATTCTATAGAATTTTTATTATATAATTTCGAAGTTTTCGTGTATGTTTTTATAATCTGTTGCATGTGTAAAAACATTCCATATAAAGAAAACTGCACCTTTAAATTTTTCAAATTATTTTATTTGCGTGGTTCCGTTTTATCAACTTCTGAAAAAAAAATAAATTCAAGAACTTTATATTTTATAAACACATGGACCGTTTCCCAGGCACACTGATTCCACAGCAGTATTAATGAAAGAAAAGTAAAAATTGAAGTGGTTTCGTGACGTAACCATTGGTACACAAAGGATTAAACGATGTCTCTATCGAAATTAATGACGATTTCCTTTCGCTCCTGTAAATCTTTTGTTTGCGAACGATCGACTAACATCTCGTCTGCAGAGTATACTTGGATACGTACCTTCGGTGACAAAGAATTCGATTTTCCTCGAACGGGATACGTCTACGTATGTCGGCCCTTTCTCCATTGGCTCCCATGCACCGAAATGGATACGCGCATCCGTATACATAGAGGCATCTTCAAACAGCGCGAAAATTCACTCCTGTGCCTCCAGGATATCCCACCTGACCCTTTATGATTTCGTCAAGACGCTGTGCAGTCAGAGCGATACGATATTCGATCTTTCACGGAAAAATACTCGTTTTTTTCGATTTCGAGGCGACAACGACGCGCGTCTTTCCTTACGCGTACGATTATTTTTTATGCACTAAGAACTAGATAGAAAACGCGATCGTGATCAAAATCAAAAACTGGGAGAAGAAAGAATCTCGATAGAAAAAATTAGTCTTGCCACTGCATTCGGCTAGTCGGTTATTTTTATTTCGTTAAATTGCGTCATTGTTTACGCGCAGGACTATGTAACTATTTCTACTTACTATTCCACGAACGTGAACATAGTAATTTCACGGTGATGTATCATCGAGCTTGTCATTCAATTGCAATAGATAATTTGATACATATCGTGTATCGCGATACATTATCAGTCGTCCCATTTTCGAATACGATAATTCGTTAACGAACTTACGTTTAAACGCATAGTTTAGAATACATGCGCACAAACAACTACATTATGATCGATAGGAAGTTGACCGTTGACCTGATGAAGTTTCCGACTCAATTGAGTGTCGGTACGCACGGTTATACTGCCGGTAAGATCACATATCCAACCAGTAGAAAAGCTACGAAGTAACTGATAACGATAATTCATTTTACGAATTTAAAATTCTTTTAAACGCGAAGCAATTCGAAATAATATCGTAATTCATAAATAATGTAAAATAATGATATAAAAGTGGAGAGAATCATCTTACTTTTTTCTTACGCACTGATATAAAACTGTAATCGACTGATCAAATTTACAACCGGAATACCATTAACCGAATATACTACGAACTGGCAAAGCTTAAGTGGACCAATTAAGGTCCGCCTAGCTCGTGGCAGATACCGCATAAAAAATGAATTCGATCGAATTTGCATTCGACCTCGTAATTCGTACTTGGTAACGAGCAGACACCTATGACTTCTTTATAAAGCATCGATATTAGCACGAAGCGTACGCGTATGTATCTCGTCGATGTTAAGCGAAAGCACGAACCGATCGATGTTATAACGCGTACGTTGCACGGTAATATCCTTTTAGCATGTAAGTAACCTGAACAGGTGTTAATGCAATCAAATGCATTAAGATAATTATCTGAAACTATTCTATTTAGTTCAACGACTTAAACGTTCTGTCGCAAATTATAATAATCAAAGATAATGCTTTTGATAAAGTTTACTAAACGCAAAATATTAATCGCTATGCCTTGCTCTATGATGAACAAATTACAATATAATAACGATTCGTGTTGCAAAAACAATACACACTATAAAAATACATGCTACAGTAAAAAACGAATATAAGAATAAATAAGGCCAAGCTACTTTATTTGATAATCAAATTTACATTTCTGTTTCTTCGTATCGGTGAAAAAGTCGAACACCGTATGGTACAAATTCGATTCAGATAAGGTCGAAACTTCAATACTCGATAAAATTCGTGCGTTACTGGCCGTAACCGTTGGCGAAAAATTATAAAAAGAACAGAAGGAAGCGACGAGCAAATGTTGATCTGTATGCAGGAACCCGTTAACCGCCTTGGAGAAAGCGAATGATTTGCGATAACTGCCTCGAGTTTGCTATCTAATAGCATATGGGCGGGATGTAAGGCGGTACATGGAATACGACCTGCGCGATATTTCATCATTGTAGACGTACCGTCTATTTTATAATAACGGTACATATTTTACGTCCTTGAACGGGTTAAAGTCCACATTAAAATTATTTTTCAAAGAAAATTCAGATATTGTTACCACGAGATTCATCGTAAAACGTACAAATCGGCAATTAATCGATTATTGTTTATACCGTTCCTCTTCTTTCGAATGGACGAATAGACGAACGAGTAATAAAAAATGCTATAACTTTTTCGATAAGCAAACTTAATAAATTGTTCGAGAATGAATATCATTACAAGGATCTTATTCTCGTCGAACGATTTTAATATTATACGACGCTGCTTTCGATAGAAAGTCTATTACTATCGCATTCTATCTGCATATCAATTTATCTTATTTTCTATAACGTTTATTGATTTGATTGATTATCACGTATGCAATGCAAATATCAATATTGTATAAACGTACGTTCGTAGATTATACGTACATTATATAATATAATACATGTATTGAATCTCATCGATTGTGTGCGAGCTTCGTGTAGTTTATTATCACAGATACCAATTAACACTTAAATCTTTGCCCGACGAATGTTTCTTCCTCTATTAAATTCATTCTGGAATATCCATTAATTTCTAAAATTTGTTGTCGGCGCAGTCGATATAATCGCAATAGATATTACAATACCATTCGACAACTGTACTTGTATGTAAAGCTTATTCGAGTCGAGAAGATGATTGATTACCGGAAAATTGCGATTGATGAGCTTAAACATCCCAGTCTTTGTCTTTCGTCACACGGTCATGTAAATGTAATGCAGATTATCATTTCGCGTGCGCCAATAGCACTAAACTTTCAATACGTAGTTATTCGGTCCGCGTTGCCTTCATCAATGAGTTAATTATCCACATCAAAGTATAAACTGATCGTATATCGACGTCACGTCAAAGAGAATGATTTGACGCAACACTGCGATCAATGATAAATGAACTCACTTTGAAATTACGTCAAATGATGATCAATTTATTAAGAGAGATTTGAACGACCTATTCGATTCTAATAACTTTTACGCTAATTAAAGGAAGTTACTCCTGCTAAGAATGAATTCATCCGCTAGTAAAAAGTTAATATATTTTTACATTAATTATTTATCACTGATTCAAGCTCACAATCCATCCATGTTTAAGTTTGAAAAAAGAAATATCGAAAAGCCAATCGATCGTGAATCCTACTTTTCTTTAAGTTTTCTCCGTCGGAGAACGAACAATTCCTTCTCGCGTGCGAGAGAAAAATTTGTGGTTCATTTAATGTGTCTATTTGTTAGATCGATAACATCCAGAACGATGGAACAATGGTCCTTCAAAGTAAACGGTGCTTCTCTTTTCATTCTACGTTACCTTCGTTCTTCTTGGCAATTTTATGAAGGAACCCGATACGTTTCCACTCTTCTTTTTCCTCTTCGTCTGTATTTCACGAGTTTCCTTTTCAACTGGGAAAGAGAAAGGTTCTCCTTTGGGAAAGCAATACGAAGGAAATGACTGCTCCAAAGATCGTATATGTATAAGTATCGCCAGAAATATCGGTCGATTTCTTTGGAAAGTCTGATAAATCCTCCCTTTGTCAAGGAGTCGTCTAGCATTGTAGGCATGTACCTGCCATCCATCGATGCAACTTCAGACGATTTGTAATTTTTCTTGGCTTTCGTGAGCACGTCCACGGTCGTTGTAAAAAACTACTCTTTGATTTTAATAATTCACGAGATACGTCAAGAGATAAAAATGAAACATTTTATAAAGAAATATTTTTTCTAATAAAGGTAGGAGCAACTACAAATGTGATCGCACTATTTAATTCTAAACGCGTTCAAATCAATCATGATCGCTTACATGGGTCGTTTCCCGGAGATATCGAGTTTGTGGAATGAAGGATAACCGAGTCGGAATGTTTTCTGAGTAAAGAAACAACCGCGTCGCGTCGCGGTACCGCAGTGGCTTCGCTTGTTAGATGACAATAGGTGAAAGTCTCCACGACGCACTCTGACTACGAAATGTGCTATTCTTCACGACGACGTTGCGTTTCGCGGCGTGCTACGCGTGAAAAATATATTTATACCCGGTTCGTTGCCCAGAGGGAACATTTGTCGCTACTCAGGTTCCGGCGGCTTCTTGTAAAAGTTTGCACCCGCATTCCCGCACTTATACGACAAATACTACGTATTCCGGAGGCAACTGATTCGAAGAAAACTTTGGCAAGGAAACGATCCGTTAGAACGATATTCGCGCGTTGTCTACACTTTTCTCAAGAGTCCTAAAATCAAACGAAAATCCGCTTAGATCCGTTAGATCCGCTTTGCGATTCTGACTTTTCTGTTCTTTAAGAATTTTCTTCTATCTTCCTCTTCCTCGGCTTCGCTTCGTCCTTGTGTCATTGCATAAAAAGATATAAGCACGTAATAATTTTTAAAAAACTTGTTCGACAGATTGTTAAAATTATTTCAAAGTACTCTTCCTCTATTACATCATCACCAGTATTCCAGTATTCCACCAAACGCACTGTATGTTCCAACACAAAAGGTAGAATATAAGATAGAATCACACAATATATTCTACATGTATCTATATATTGTACGTGTATATATTTATAAATGTATTCTTCCAGGGTTCTCTTTGGGACGACATTAATTAGAAATAAGCTAACTCTCTTTCTCTGCTTGTCTTGACACGGCGGTCTCGTTGCAGTTCACAAACGGGAATGTGGATGAAGGGATAGAAGAGCGCCGTCTTCCGGTAGGTACATACACGGACAATGACACAATTAAATCACGCAAACTCGCTCTTCATGTTGCCTACTCACATGCCGTTGAGCCGTCAGAGCAGCTTTAGACGTGTAATAAGTCTTGATTAATCCATTTTAAACTGCGAGAAAGAGTCTCGCATGTTCAAATTTAACACAATTTAAGAAAATTCGATTACTTTTGACTCCACTTGCTTTAACTTGTATTATTCGGCATCATTCTATACAACTGTTGCAACTAAGTTGCCTCCCGACATAAAAGGATCGTAATTAGATGTAAAAATGGATAAATAAGTAGAAAAATAATCGCTGATTCATTATTGCGTTTTAAACTTCTCCTCGAATGATTTAATCGAATTAAGAATTCGAAATAAAATAGAAGAAGAAATTGGAATATTATTATCATTAAAGGTTGACTACGTTTCTCGTGATGTAAAAAGAATATAGATAATGGTATTACTTTTTACATTCGCTTGTACCTACTGAAGGGGCATCGTGAAGTCTTACAAACCACTCGGGATATATCCTCTTAAGGGATTTTTAATTATAAACATGTATAGAATTTCTAAGCTTTTCTCAAAATCCCTGCGAAAAAAATCGAATGTGGGTCCTCGGATTTTGCATGCGATACTCTGATTCATTAAGCTACCCAAATCACAACAATTTCGATAGTCGTAGTAAACATTTGTACAACTTAAACATGGCGCGAGGTGTGTTCCCATACATGTTTTTAATATTCAACGATTTGTATTAATCGAACAATCTAGAAATAAATTACTCCTGCTTGCCTAAATAAACGCTTTCCTGAATAAATACTGGCGAGTGGCTGATAGACATTCCGCGATATTGTTCCTAGTACAAAGAGTCAATTACCTCAATAGGCTTATTAAAGAAATATGCGTTATTTTAAAAAGAAGTAATCATAAGCTTTATTATAATTAAAAGGTTAAACGTAATTTTGTCTCGATCACGACTTCAACGCCGACGATCTACGGAGGCGTGAAACAGATAAAAGAAGGTAACGAACTTTTCAGCTGTAGTCCTTGATTATCGACAGCAACCATATAACTCGATTGATATCTTTAGCATCTAGAAAAAAAGAAAAATATAGGTTTTGTTAAGTAAGATTAGTTTAAGTTATTTTTCAATTATTTAGAATCTTCGTAATTGTTTACGTACATATGCTAAAGAAAAAAAAGTGAACTTTTTACGTACAAAATCTTCTTTATCGATCTTATTCTATTATGTCGACAGAAGTACTGTACATACTGTAATAGACTATATATTACATCACAAACAATATTAAAAATCTATATATATATTTAAAAGAAAGTTTTGCGTCTTACATTCGGCCATCTTGACACATATGCACACACACAATATAAGTATAATATGTGTATCAATACACTCATTAGAAATTAAAATTCCAAGTTATAATAACAAAGACTTGGAAAAAGAATTTGATAAGATATAATAATAATTGCAAAAAACTTAGTAAATTTTATGATTAATACTAAATCTAGTGCCGCGGAGAATAGTCTCGAAAAACGTAGTATGATCCAAAAAATTTTGAAGATAGATAAAAAGTAAAAAAACTTGATTATAGGTAGAACTTTTAACACTAACTAATGATACCGATAAAATGCACAGATTATAGTACCACAACCCTTCTTATATCGGCAAAATCGTTTATAATTTGGAAAAATAACACGCGCGACGAACTTCTGCCTCGATCGATTTGAACTTTGCCGAGCACGGACAATATAGATGACGCATCGCTCGAAATTAGAAAGGTACTATGAATGTCAAAACACGAGTAAAAATTGAACGAATAAAAAGTCACTATATAAATTATTCTTTTCCGCTAATAAATACAATATTAATCTAAAATTGATTTTCCTTTGTGTATCATACAACAAAAAGATTAAAAAGAATAACTTGATTATATATTGATTAATAGATTAGTAGGAAAAGACTTCGTGCGATTTAAAAAATGTTGCTAAATAGATTTCTATTAGATAGATAATAATGACGAAAAATTTCCTAATAAGTAGAACTTTTAATATTGGCTAATAATACCAAGAAAATGCTCGCGTCGATGTACCGTAGTCCTTTTTACAATAGCAAAATCGCTAATAATCCAACAAAAATAACACGCGTGACGAAATTTTGTCTCCATTTATTTTAAAGTAGATACGTCGCTCAAAATATCTCAAAAGCAAAATCATATAAATTAAAAATTGAAGAATAGCCTGAGCGAAAAACTTCTGCCTCGGTCGATATAAACTACACTATACACGGATGATACAGAGGACTCATTGTTTGAAATCACTCAAGAGGGCACCACAGAATACTTACCACTGCTATTGGGTGAATAATATACCGCTATATGAATTGATACTTGTCCAGCAATAAGCATAGTATTGATCTAGGATTATTGCTCCTTCGTGCATGATTCGACAGAAAAAAGAACTGTAAAATATGGATGGGAACAGGTTGATAATACTTACTATTAGTAAATGTGGTATAGTGCTAATCGGTGGCGAAAGACTTCCTACGATTCAATAAATTTTTAAAATAAATAATGACGGAAAGAACTCTATAATGATTAGATACTTCGATATTAACTAATTAAAGAGAAAAACTCCTCACGATAATATACCACGGTTCTTTTTACAAAGGTAAAAGTCTATAATTTGAAAAACCGGCTCACACGACAAATTCTTGCCTCGGTCCATTTGAACTCTGTCGTACGCCGATGATATACGTATTGAGAGCGCTATCCATCGTTTAAAATAATTCAAAGGGGCGCTACCGAATTTTGTTAACTATTAAGTGAATAAAGTACCTTCGCATGAATTATTTCTTTCATCTAATAAATATAATATTAATTAAAAATTATTTTTTCTTCGCGCACACACCCACACACACACATATGAATAGTTAAAGAAAAAATTGAACCGAATAGTATAAATGCGAAAACTCTAAGGACAATTATTTTTATATAAACGGTAATTATATCGACGATTAAATAAAGAGTGAATTAAATATAAAACTTCACCCTTTCCGAAATCTACTCTTATTTTTTATAATTCACCTTTCACGTCTCATCTAAATAATTACGCGTTTGGGATTCCTTGAATTCTGTAGAAACTTATACTGCTACAAGTTGTTTCATACAATGTCCAAAATTGACGAATCACCCTCGTTGTTTTTTATACAAATAAATAAATATAACTAATAAAAAAGAGTATAACAACGAAAAATAAAAAAGAAGACTATTACAAACGGCAAGCCGTTAAATTCTTCTTGAATAAAAAAAGAACAATATCAGAAAGGTTAAAACTTCAGAAACGTAATATTGGAAAAAATGTCTTACTTGAAATAATACGCGATTTTCTGAATCGATTAATGTTTTATTCTAAATATGTATATTCGAATCGATCAATTTACGTAAAACGCTGGAGATGCAAGGAACGATTGACTGTTTATTCGTAAATTTCTCCAAGTTGGAGTTATCCAAGCCCAAACTGTCGTCTTCTCGACAACTTTTTGATAGTAGTGAAAATTCTTTGAGATTCGAAAGGCATATTTGGATAAATTAGCGGTGTTCGGGTTAAACTAACGGACTCGACGATCCGTTCGTACGACTTTGCGTCGTGCGAGCAACGGCTAGCCCGCGAGAGGCTTTCTCCGAGTCTTGGAATGTGGCCTCTCCTTTGGCTACTTCGAGGACAACCATACGAGCTTGTCGTCCTTCCCGCTCGCTCCTCGCTTTCCTCCTCGCGTATCGACGCAACACGACAGCTCGATTCGGTCGATTGTCCATCGAAAATTTCCTCTTCTCGTAACTAACGACGATATCGCTCGACCAAACGAAGAAACCGATGAACGAGGCGCCAACAAACGAATCACCTGTTACTCGCTTCAGTGGTTCTCAGATTCGGACAGCGAGTTTGACCCGTCGCCCGAAATTTTATACTCGTCTTTAGGTGTCCCGATTTTAAATTTAACGAGAACGACGATTTTAAAATTTCCGGTTTCTCGACACCTTCGTCCGGACGATGCGACACGCGCCACTTTTAAGTAGAATTCACATCAATCATATCGGATGTCAAGGTGAAAACGTCACGGACGTTGCGGTAATCGTGAGTTTTCGTATTTCTTAATGTCACGAAACGTATGAAGAATAGCATAAATATTCCTAATATTTTGTCCGTTCGAAAATATCGTTTTTTGCGTCGTATAAAACATCTTAAAAGGTACCGTTTTAACGACGACTTTCCTCCAAAAAATGCAAATTTTCGGAATATTTTCGACAAAAATCTTGAGAATGACGTCATGAAACTCGAACCATCATTAAACTGGTCGCCATAATTGAAAGAATTTTTTAACAAGAAGAGTTCCAAATGAACGATAAAACAACGTATTACGGTAAAAAGTGGATAAAGTATCGTGCCAAAATTACTCTAATTTTTTCGTAGTACATTATTACGAAGCAGAGTTTGATACAACGTCACGCTATGCAAAGGTTTAATCGAATTACATACTGCATTGAAAATAAATTCCTAAAATGACAATCGATTTTATTTGAAACACGATAAAGATATAACCGCACAAGACGACGCCTGGAAGTCGTAATGCTTCTGAAACTTTCATAAAATGCGGATCTTTGGTGCATAACTTAAGCTGAATCGAGAAAGAAAAGAAAAGTAATACAGATCGTTTACCTAGTTGTCGATCAAGAAAAAGTTGAGTTTCTTTTCCACTTTCTTTTAACGACTAAAGTTCCGTCTAATGTCATCGTAAAACGGAAGTCTATCTTCTACAAATCTATAAATCTAGAATCCGCATGAATCAATAATCACAAGAAAAGTCAACACGATTGTAAATGTAATTCTTCTCAATTATGCCCAATTTTGTTTTCAAAAATATCCTTATAAATATAATATGATCGACTTTCTTCGTCTCATTAAGATCTACTCGGTATCAAATGAATTTGTTTCCAACGCTTATTTTTTAAACGACGACAACATCAAATTGTCACGTAAATCTTCAAACTTTGAGTACTTTATAGAAGATCGATCGACAGTTATTTTTCATAAAATTTCAACGTCATTCTAGCAGATGCCCAATCTTCGTGAATAAAAACAACAACTCAATTATACGTTCTTTTATTAGTTTAATGTTATTACATAAGAACGCTACTTAACTTACTTTTCACTTGTCTTTGCGATGCAAAAGATACCCAACGTTTAAAACGTTAAAAAAGTTCGCACTTGCAATTATTTTGTTGCATTTAACTCGAAGCTGACGTTGCAGAGGCGGTTTCTGTCGGACATCTCTGCCAACAACATAAGCGATAAACTACTCGCGCGGCGTAAACGATCCGTATACAGGAACTTCTCAATGGAAAAGCGACACGCGTGTTTCTGCTACCGTCGATTAACACTTTCCCGTGGAGTCGCTTTACCGCTTTGTCAATAACAACGTATTCTAGGAATAGTGGTTTAATTAGACACTTTCAAAATGATAAAATGACTGTATTTCACTTGACCAGACTCGCTATACTCTCGCTCTCGCTCTCACTCTACAACGTCTCATTTTTTAAGCTTGCCCTCTCCGGATCATCACGTGTGTTTAAATTCTATCCTGATGTTCTAAAACGTTCGTCAGCGCGTCGGTTGACGCTCGCTGTCGGTTACCCGTTTTCACCTAAACCGAGGACAGACATTGAAACAAACTCTTGATATACTTTGTATTTTTTCCTCTTGGTTTCTTCTAGGACCTTTTCAATTAACAAAGCGCTTGCTTACTTTTCGATTACTAGAAGAAACCAACCATATCTTTTCAAATGAGTCCTGGATTCTACAGCATCGACGTTAGAAAACTTTCTTTCCTGCAATTTCGAATTTCCTGAACGATTTGCACCTCTGTTCGAAATCGTGATTCGCTAGCAAATGCATTTTGAATTTACGGATAAGGATTCGATATCCTTGCAACAAATACCCTTCGTTCGCACGAATAAAAAGTTACTCTTACGACTAATATAATATAAATATGATTGTATAGAAATGTAATAGATATTTTTCATTTTTAGAAGCAATTAAATTCTTCCAAAAAATACTGTATATGCGCGTGACGGATACTATGCGAAGAGAGACAGTGATCGATGATTCTTCACAAAATCGAGGAACACCGAACCGATGAATCGACGGTCGAGAATTTTGTTTACGTAAATCTCATGCTAAAGAAGCCGCGAATATTTCTCTAGAATCGTTCGATCTTTTACTTTCCAATATATCATGCGAATAACGAAGAAACGGTCGATTAATTTCCCATCATATTGGCAGATTTCACCTAGAAGTATCGTTCCACGATTATACGTGCTTGCACGCGCATGCACGTGTGTAATTGTACAATGCATCGGCGCGTGTTCCTTCTTAAATGATTCTTCGATAGTAAGCGCCCGCTTTCTATTTCTACGAGAAATCGAAATAATGGAAATGAAGTAGATGCACTGCAGTTCCATTCCAGTCGATGATCGATCGAAAACGAAGTTGCAAACGTATCGTTTATAATCTTCTTAAATACTAGGCTAAAGGGACGCGTTGAATTTCGTCGCGTTCGAATTTCACAAGAAAATTACAGAAAACAGTTTACATTTCTCTTATTACTTATGCTGATATTGAATCAGCCATTTAACGAAACAGATATATACTTATAAATTAAAAATATGGAAGTTGGAAGGATTTCGAACGAGCGATTCTTCCCTAAAGAAAATCATGACGAAACGATTAATTCAGCTGCAAATTCACGGCGACTCGAACAGAAAGGCGCTCCGAAGAAATTGACAAATTTTGAAGAGGGTTCGCATTGTCTCGGTTGTTCTCACGTGTTGCGCCACGTTGAGCTCGATGATATCGTATCGTCGAACGATTTATAAATATAGCTGAGGTAATCCAAAGAAGGATATTCGCGATGTAATCGATTCGACGAAATCGTTTTCTCTCTCCTAACCGCGCTGAAGCGAACATTTTTAGCTTCTAAACTTGCCCCGAAACTATCGCAATTTTATACGCGATGGATAGCAAAGTTGTTATAAAATAATTCTATTTTGAGATTCCGCCATTAAGAAATCCGTATTTCTTTATTTACCATTGAATAGAACTTTTAAGGATCCATCGATCAGTGACAGATCGCTTTTCGGTTAAGAATCGGTTAAGATGCGGTATTTGCATGCAAAAGGAGAAACACATAGGGAAAGTCTCGTGGCACGATGGCGCACACAACTCGAAAGATGTAAAAGAAATCTCGCGTCGTTCGAAGGAAGCTTCAAGCGAACGAAGGAGATTCTTCGACTCGTAAAACACAAGGAATCGCCCGTTTCATCTTACGACTTTGGTCTTAATCTTTGCGTTAAAGATACGCAAATAGAATACGAATTAAGGAGAGAATAAGGCGTTTCTAAAATTTCGCGTATGAACGTTTCATCTTGCGCAACGCCAGCTCAATTTCTTTAGGAATTTAACTTGCCAGCATGGGAACGAGCTTAAGATCCTATCGTAGTCTCAACGATTCATCCGATATCGCGTTGAACGATCTTCGAAAAGGTTCGACGCGCTCCGAACGATTGCTCTTATTTTCTTTAGAAAAGCAGCGTTAAATTAATAACCTCGCCAATCGCAAGCGTAATGCGATGATATGCGCTTTTCGATCGACAACGAGGTGCATTTAAGATCGAATATTAGGTTTAATAATACGCTGAAAAATATCGCGGTAGAAGGACTCGTTTTAAACGTAAAAAAAAAAGCGCGCACGCGCATCCTTCTTCATGGTTGGACGACGATCGAAGCACGCGCTAGCTACACCGCTTAACCGTTCGACGATAGATCGATCGATGGATCGATGAATCGACTGAATAGCGATGGAGCTTTTAAACCGCGCCCCCATTGGAACCCACTTTCCATTCCGATTTCTCATCGATCGAGCTCCATCCACGTCGTACGAAGGTCGATGAACGTGAACGATAGTCCGGTCTAACGATTACCTCGTTCTTTTCATTACTTCTTGCTTTATTCCAATAATTCGTTTGCACAAATCCGTGTTACGGAGTTTTTCAAGATACATCGGGTATCGCAAATCTGTCGAATGGACGTGTCCGCGCGAGGCTGTTCGCATTCTGGAAAGAATTCGTACATTATTCTAGAGAGCGTTTTGCTCGAAGAACGTTAGGTAACGATGAGTAGAGCTACTTTCTTTTTATTTCAGGAATTAAATTCGATTCGGTAGGAATTGAACGAGATAACGCGATTAGCCTCGTTCCTCTGCGTTCGCGTGTAATAAACCGCCATGACGTTCACCTTTCTATGATTTTATCGGCCGAAGCAGAAGAGATTCGTTGAGATTTCGTGAAACGAGAATTTACGCGTTTGCTTTTCTTTTCGGTAGAAGAGAACCTTTAGAAGCTTCGTACAGATAGAAACGATGTAGAATAGCGATCCTTTCGTAGTGCTTCGCGAATTCTTTACGAAATTCTTTGTAATTTTCGAGAGTCGTTGCTCTTCGTTGTTGCGCTCTGTCGTTGATAATCGGTTCCTGAAACGCAATGAGGCATCGTTCTAAGAATCTATTCGACTTTCCCTCGTTCGGTGCGTATAGAGTTGTCGTATGGATAGAAGCGCGTGTCCAAAGGAAGCGTCGAAATGGGAATTCGTGTTCGTGACGGAGAGCCCATCGTTCGCGCTTCCCATAATTAATGTTTAGAAATCACAGCGGGAGACGACCAATAACGATTCCGAGCGACCTTCTCGTACCGACGGCGGCATCGCGACAAATCGTTCCGCCTCTTCCTTTTTCCCACCGTTTCGATCTCGATACGACGTTAATTTCAGAATGAAAAGAAAACTAGGATGGGAATTTCGACGAATCCGGCAGAGAGGAGGAAGATTTAGCTTCGTCACGCCTGCGAAAGTACGGTGTAAAAACGCGATTGTTATTCAAAGTGGCGTTTTGTCGTGGTCTCGTTCGAATTGCTCTCGGTACTTGCAAAATTCAAAAATCTCCGTCGCTCGTCATGCTTCTAAGAGCTCGGCAACGTTATTACGGCAACAGTCGATGCGCGCGTCTCACTCTCGTTGCGCTTGCGATCCTCGAAGATGCAACGCCCCCACACACCTTTCAAGGTTCAACGTCGTTACCGCTCCGATCGAGCTTCGTCGTTCGCCACGTTTTTTGTGCGCTCCTTCGACCAAGCGGGAAATTCCACACTCTCTGTCTTTGCAGCAACTTCCATCTCTAATTCCGACGCGATAATTTCGAACGCGCTAATCGCGCGTGCCGAGTCGCAAATCGACATTTTAATCGCAATCGAATAAATCCTTATTTCGACGCGAATATCGACGAAATTTTAAACGTACGCGCGCTGCGAAAAAATCTACTCGAAATTAAATATTATTCTCATTTATTATATTACTCTGCTACTACTGTGAGCAAAAAATAACGGGAAATTTGAATTTAAATTTTATGGGGGCTCCGATAGGGACAAAT
>JAITYT010000158.1:2020230-2037071 GCA_025433975.1 Liostenogaster flavolineata
TAGAAACTTTCCAAACAACCCAATACGTGAACAGGTAATCTTCCATAACCATATCTATTATTATTTATGATAATATTTTCATAGCGCCCTGAGCCGAACATGTGAATCCAACGTGTTAAAAATCGAATATCGCCGAAAGCAAGCGACGAAATCGATCGATCTTCCATTTCAATCGACCGATGGAATGACGAGGGAATAATTACGATCTTCGACGGTGGCCAGATGTACGTGCGCGTATTGGCCAACATCTAAAAGAGAGAGAGAGAGAGAGACAGACAGACAGAGAGAGGTGTCGTAAGGAGGCGCGCGCGCGGAACGCGACGTCCTCGTCGCTCGGCATAGAAGCCATATTTACGTGCTGTCTTTCACTTCGTTCGTCCCGTCTCCGACGAATGGCTCCTCCTTATCGGTCTATCCGCGCGACTCGTTGCTCTCTCGAAGGAAATCGCGAGCCGAGGAAGGACTCGGCTCGACTATCGCAACAGTTTGCCGGGCGTTGGACGTGTAAATTGTGTCGAGAGCGAAAATCCACGCGGTGCCCTCGTGAGAACGACGTTCAGGTCGCTCGTGAATCGGTCGCGATTCGATGCTTTCGCTGCCAGAAAATCCCAAAAAATCCCAGACGAGTTTCGTTTACGAACGCCGAGACACATTACGAATTCTAAGCGTCGGCCAATGAGTAACGGTTCGCTTCTGAGCCACGTCTTGAACAATTGCTACCACCACTGTGAAAAATGGTGGAATGTTTCCCAAAAGTTTGAAGGTAAAAATAAATTTTAGAAGAAATGGAGAAGAGAACGAACATTTATATTTATTAAAAAATTGGGAAATGGAAAGGACAAGACGTTCTAGAAACGCGTAATTGTTACGAAGACATATTAAGCGTAATAACGTTATAAAAATATACAATATATCGGGGAACCCCGTGATAGATACAGCGCCGAAGAAGAGAACGTAATGAATTTTTCGAAGCGCAACGTTGTACAGTTATCTTGCACCGAGATCGTTACTTTCGACTGAGAAACTTCGAAGCTTCGACGTAAAACAATGGCACGATCTTACGCCTACCTTGAAACGATTTCTACAGTTTTTACTTGCTAATATTTATTCGTTTATTAATCGTAGGCGGCACACGCTGCTATGCGTCATACGTCGTCGTTAGATCTGTACAACGACCACGGCTCCCCTACGATGTAAAAGGAACGTTCAAAGACAGGGCTACGTCCGGTGTTTCAGCATCGAAAGGATCGACGCATCGACTGACGCGTCATCATTGCACAGCTGACACATATAATTCCGTCGAAGCAAGGTTCTTATGAGGCAATAACTCATAAGAGGCCAAATACGTATATATAAACTGTATAAGGAAGCAACGATTTATCGTCTTGATTTACCGAGGCTTTACATTGCCGAGTCACGAAATAATTAACGTTTCGAAAAGGAGAAAAAGGAAATCTGTAAAAGCGAACCTGTAGCCTATAGTGAATAACGAGATCTAAATTTTTGAAAGAACGCTCAAAATGAAACTGAGCTCTCTGAAGAATCGTTTTGTTAATGTTAAGTCGCTAAATAGGTAGGATCGATTCTATTGGTCGGACGATAAAAAATAAATGGATGCAACATCTATGGACGACATTCCAGCTTCACCACGCTGTTGATATTTACCGGCGATACGATGCTATTAGTTGGAGCGGCTGCACTTATCCGTTTGCTCCATTCTCGAGGTGGCACGCGTGTGCCTGCAATTATGCAATCTCCAGTTGCAATAGGCGAACGTCGCAAATTCTGCATAGGTATGCCGTTTTTACGGACTTGCCGTTCGAGCAGACCGCGCCATTGGAACTCGCCATCGCATACCTCCTGCCTACGGTGTCTTAATTCTATCTCGAGTCGACTTGATCCCATGGAAATTTCGCGAAAAATTGACGAACCCAAGGAATCGCAATATTCCCTCCTAACGAAAGTCGAGAACGAATTCCATTATTTAGTCATTAATCGCGTCAATTATTTAGAATGCTAAAAAATATTAATTCTTACTGTGCAAAATTAATAATAACGATAACATTTTGTTGCACTCAAAGTTGTTTCAACTTTGTTGTAATCTTGTTGTAATTAATTACAACAATTATTACTTACGATTGATTACAACAATGATTACTTGTTGTAATCAACGTTATCGAATTGGCCGATTAAAGTCGTTTTAGACGAGAGAGAAATTCGCAAATTCGAAATATGACGCAAGAAGATAATACGTATCGTCGCGATATAACGCATAAATACCAATCGCTTAGGTATCGACCTCTCGAATCGACTCGAACCGATGGAAGCTACTTTACTTATTCGAAGCGTTTCATGAGCAAAGACGGTAAAGTGACGAGCACAGCGACGAATACGCAGTTAACGTGCGCAACACGAGTGGAATATCGTAATCGCACCTGACTAGAATAACGATTCTTCTCGAAACGCGTGCCGAGCTGCTAACTTTTGCGAAGCCTATCTTTTCTTCGTCTTGCGTTTCTACGATTTACTTTTAATCGAAAATAGAAAAAGTCAAAAATATGAAGTACCTTTTCGACAAACTCCACGTGGGAGTAACAACTCGAGCGTACACCCAACGAATGGTAAAATTCGAACAATGAAAAGTTACTTCGACTATTTCTTTCCCTTTTCCCTTACGACCATTATAAAAAAAACTCGTAAGTCGCACGTAGATGTTCCGTGAGAAAATAGGGAGAATACGATTACGAATAGGACAAATCTCGTCCTACGATCTAAAGGATCGAGGAGATCTGTCCTTTTTCCTCTCATTTAACCTGTCTTTTTTCCGACAGGTCGTCGTCCGGTCGATCCGGACGGAAGCAACTCGAGGGAGGCGCCCATGCCGGGCGGCAGAAAGAGCGCGCATCATCACCAGGGCTTCGAGGAAGCGACCCGCCAGGAGGAACTGGAGCAGGAAGGCGGAGTGGGAGGAGGACGAGGATCGTCCTTCTTCGCGAGAGCGAAGAAGAGGAGGAGGAGGGGAAGGCCGCGGGAATCGGAGGTGTATAGGAACAGACTCGTCCCTCGGCCGAGATCGAGCCGCGATCAACATGACGTCGACGACGACTTACCCGCTGGCGGTTCTCCTCCTGATGCTGGCCGCGTCGTTCTGGAGAGAAACCCAGAGTCACGTAGCGCTGACGTTTCCCCGCGCCAGAAAGTACGATCTCGATTTTCTCGACAACTCGAGAACGCCGGCACCCTGCGGCATGCCACGCGGTGAGTCCATCCAGTCTTTTTCTATTCGATTCCACCTTCGAGTATCGGGTCCAATCGTCTTCTTGCAACCTCTTTAAGATCTCGTTTCTCTTGAATCTGGAAGAAGAACTCAAAATCGCGCGATGCCAACGTTTCTCCGAGCCGAAAAGTGTGGTTCTTCTTCCATCGTATCTCACCCTCGACCTGTTACTCGTGAAGCTGGAAAAAAAATGAAGAGCAGCCTTGAGAAGTTCGCGAGTAAGCGATGGTTAAAAATGCAGTCGCGTTGGCAGGGCCATGCCAAACGCTGTAATTTAAAAAGCAATAGCTTTCGATCGACTCAGCGGTACTGGAGTAATTTATTGCGATCGCGTTAGGTGGTTCGCCCTGTGTAATTCTGAAGCCAGCAGCATTTCATTACGATCGTTACGACGGCGAGTAAATCGATGTTGTTATCGCGAAGGCGCATTCCGACTCTCGATAACATAGGCACGTGGACCGACGACTTCTCGATCGTTCGTTACGATAGGAATAAATAGGGCACTGATCGGTCGAGATTCGATCTCGGATAAATACGTAGAAGCGAAAGAGCGTTCGTTAACCGTGCGACGAACAAATGTTCAGAGCGGTGAACTCTCTTATGCCCTCGTTGAAATCGCTAGATCACCAACGTACGGCCATACTTCTTCTTTCGCAATTTCCAATTTTCCAATACCATCGTCGATTTTACGTAGAAAAAAAGCACGTTGCTTGTGCGCATAGGCACGTCACCAACGCGTAAAAATACGACCAATCCGACGACCGCTTAAAAAAAAAACTGAGAAACACGGGAGACGTGGAGCAGGCCGACGTAGCTCGCAAGCACCACGAGCATTTTGCAATCGTTAACCAACGACTTGGCGAACGGTGGGAAGAATTTACGAGAGGGCGATCATTACGCACGCTACATCGGTCTGCGGCTACGTTCGAGTTGGCGCGTAACTAGAAAATAACGTTAAGCGTGTTATCAGCGAACGATTGAGAATGGTTCGATCGTGGAGACTCCGTTGGAATTACGACGCGATCTCGTCGTAAAATCGAAATCGATCGGTTCACGGCAGCGATTCCGGAAACGACGAAAGAATTTTCGTGGAGAAGCGATCGTCCTCGATGGATCGCGCGGTTTAGGCGCGGTCTTAAGGCCGAGAGAAGGAGAAAAAAAGAGAAGAGGCAGGTAGAAGGAAGAGGGGAAAGTGGAGAAGAGGACGAGATAGGAGCTATGGGAAAACGACATTAACGCAGACTCCATCTCGGTGGGGATAAGTTCGATTCGAAGCGACTTTCACCGAGTCGAACGAAGGGAGCTCTCGGCCATGCTACTCGGCCATTACCTTCTACGTTCTTGCGTTTTACCCGCGAGAATACCACAGCCTCGTACTACGTGTTTACTTACTTACGTGTCCTTTTTCTCTTGGATTTACGCGCATCGCTCGTAAGAAGGAAGGATGCCGTTGTGTTGCGTTGCACGCGCTCGGCGCGCATCCAACGCAAAACGACCATACGACGATCGTTTACCGGTGAATTTTATATCTCTCGCTTATACGGATGCTCGGACTGGACGAAAATATTCGAGTAAAATATGCCAACTGCTCGGCGTAACTTGACTCGTTAACTTGCCGTTTTTATTCGATCTTCGGCCCGAATTATCATTTCTTCGAAAAAATAATTTGCCTACGATCCGTTATAATGTACGAAGTTTATTTATGCTTCTTTGGTGCATAATGTATCATACTGTTTTAAAAAAACGCGGAATAATTACGTACAACTTATGAATTTTACTTGTTCGACAATATTGGTACGATATCGAGAACCTTCAGAGTCAAATATTTTCTTTGAACAAATGAATATATAAAGAAAGAATAATTCTTTACAAAAAAAAGAAGTATTTAATATTTCTAACAAAAAGGTTCGATTTTAATCTACGACATAATATTTCCATGGAAGTATCGTAAATATTATGAGTGTGTCAAAAATTAATTTTCTGATCATTGAAATAAAACTAAGGCATAATTCGGTCTTCGAATTTCCATTTTACTAACCTATTAGTGCCTTACGCGTTAAACTACTACGTATTCACTACCACTACCATATCGAGTCGAACTATTGCGTTACCTTGCATCTTCCATGCCGTCGTTTTGATCATCGATAAAATGACGTCGACGATGAAGATCTCGAACAACTGCTCGTGGCTATTCTAAACTACTTAATTTTCCCTTCGTGCTAGTCTTTCTACTATATTCCTTGGTAAAATCGATTCGTATCGATTTCGGCGTAATTCGGCCGTTTTGGTCGATGCTTGCAAACTCGTCTTGCAGCAGTTCGATGAAATCGATCGCCGTTAAATCGTCTCGATCGTTTCGCGTATCCGTTAGGAATTTCCAAGTAGCCGAGCACGTTGAAGAAATACATCGTGCACCTAAATATACCCGACTGCCTTCGCCAAAGACGGAAGTCTTTCGATCACCGCTCTCCGACAATCCCAGGCATCTCGAAAGATCTTGGAAGAAGGCAAAGCACTCCTCGACAAGGCAGAAACGCGTATAACTCGTCTACCTGTCTTCTTATTCGTTACGTCCTTGTGTTAATACGTCTAAACGAACTGATTTATAGCGAAGGCTGTGATATAGGAAGGTCGTAAACTAAATTCTTAATAATCGCTGCAAATTGATGTCGCGGCAACCAGAGCTTCGCTTGCTTAAGAAACATCCAGCATTGTCAGATGAATAAATAACTTCTCCGTAGCTCTTCTAATTCTTTACTAAATTATGCGTCTCGGTAGCTTAAAATGATACAGAGAAGGAAGAACATCAAGTTTTTTGAAAACCAGGAAATACGTATAATAAGATCAAAAATGCGAATAAGCGCGATTACAAAACATTGTCGTTAGAACGTTTGTTTTCTAATACGAATATCATGATAACGAATAATGTAAAAAATTGTTAACTTGCATGCTTCCACTAAACGCCCGTTCACGAGTATTAGTACTTCGACTAACTGCATCAATGATTAGTATCCACGTCCAAGCGATGCTTCCTTGCACTTCGCTCACAATCACTCGCGAACTTCGAACGAAGATAACGATAAAACGCGCACTGTATCGTTTCACCTCATCACGAAAAACGGCAGAAATTTTGACGCTTCGCGAGTGTGGTCACGTATGCGTAGCAAATCACGGAAAAATTAAATGGATATTCCACCATTCCCAGTTGAACGACGTACCTGCTTATACGTATTACGGTAAAACCCCGCTTAACACTGTTTCTCAGTATTACGCGGTTTT
This sequence comes from Liostenogaster flavolineata, assembly GCA_025433975.1. Lineage (NCBI taxonomy): Eukaryota > Metazoa > Arthropoda > Insecta > Hymenoptera > Vespidae > Liostenogaster > Liostenogaster flavolineata. Next base: position 2,026,787 of record JAITYT010000158.1, read on the forward strand.
GTTGGGACTTCTCAAAATTCTATTTCAGTAATAGCCCGCTTAATGTTGCCACGCCTAACGCTGTTGCTGTATAATGAGATTTTTTGGGATTCCCCGAAATCGTATCATCGGCAAGTACAACCACAACGACTTCTGCAATAAAAATCACCCGTTCCAGAAGCTATGTGATCGAGGAAATGAAAAAACGGCTTTCCATCTGAATTGACGATGAAATTGCATGCAATATGGCATTAAGTCAAGCAATTATAATAAAAAAAGCGAGAACAACTTTTAAAAATATTCGTAATGAAAAAGACAACACCAGTGAAAATTTTGCAGCTAGTCGAGGGTGGTTCTATCGATTTAAAAAGAGAAAAAATCTCTGTAATACGCAGATTATTAGAGAAGCGGCAAGTGGTATTTCCAGCGGTATTAAGAGATATCATTGAACGAGAGAATTATTCTCCTGAATTAGTTTTCAACTGTGATGAAACGGATTTTTTTTTAAAGAGAATGTCAAAACGTACATTTTTGTCCCGTGAAGAAAAGCGAACACCAGGATTTAAAATCGCAAAGAATCGCTTAACACTTCTACTGGGTGGTAACGCTAATGGAAACTTTAAATTAAAACCACTGCTTGTTTATTATTTTAAAACCCCAAGAGCAATGAAGAGAATTTCAAAATCAACTTTACTAGTAATTTGAGAGTTCAGTAAAAAATTTTGGATCATTATGAAAATTTTCCAAAATTGGTTTACCGAACATTTTTGCACATTTGTTAAACACTGCTATGAATTTAAAAAACCAGTCAATATCAATCTTTTTCTGAAATAAGGTGACCGAGAAATGTTTAAAAGAAGTATGGAAGAATGTATAACCGAAGCTAAGCAAAGATGTTGACTCAAGAGAATCCATTATCGATGTCGACGGAATTGTCAAGCTAGCTAATGAAACACAGTTGAATAATATAAATGCGCAGGGTATTGAAGAATTATTGCAAGTTACAACTGGTGAAAGCCTTTCCAATAACGATCTTAAATAATTAGCAGAGCAACAAATTCACGAAGATGACGAAAATAGCGTTTCTGAAGACGAGAAGCAAAAGGAACTTTCAACGTATTATCTATAAAAAATGTAACCACTATTGCAAAAATTATGGACCAGCTTGTACAAAATGATTTCAATTTTGGTAAAAGTTCAAAGGTAAGACAAGGTGTCATTAATAACGTGTCTTGCTATCGACAACTGTTTGCTGAACGAAACAAAAAATGACGGACGATGTTAAATGACTTCTTCACAAAAAAAGAAAGAATGCCAAACGAGGAAGAACCTTCTTTATCACAGACATAACTTTTTCACTGAAAGCTTTTCTTATATTCATGAATTTTTTATGAATAAAAATTAATATTCGCAATAAATAAGTCTATAATTAATCTAATAAAAAAGTATTTAATAATAATTGTTACAAAATAAAACCAAAGACTGATAAATTTTCTTATTCTCTGTTCTGTTTCACCTATCCCCATTATTTACGTATTAAAATAACCTCGTTTAACGCTGTTTCGTTCAGCTGTGGAACTTATTGGAACGTATCCTCTGCGTTAAGCGGGGTCTTACTGTACCTTCCAACGTTTTATCATCGCGCCGAGTTTCACGAGCGTCGTTTTTCTGGGACCTCTTACGACTCCTTTCCACGCACAAGAAAACGTATCTCTGAGCATACGTCGATCGTGGTTTAAAAACTTCATTCCTCTCGCGTCTGGAACGATTTACGCTCCATTGAATTCGAATAAGAAACACCGCATAAAAGAACATCTCATCAGTGCAAAACCTGTAACGCGCGGAACATTAAAACATTACCTCGCGCGCGCTTAATCGCTGGTATGAATATTCGTGCAAAGATATTTGTTGTCGGTGGAAATTTTGTATATACGTAAGTACTAATTCCGTAGTATACCTACGTTTATCGTGGAATAAAAATATGTCCCGATCCAACCTCTGCGTACGTTATTACGCGTGGTGTCTTATCCCACCACTTGTATTTACGTGTACACGTACTTACTTACCTGCGTACGTCAGGAAGACTCTCACGACTTTCCATCACACAAAACCAACGTCGCGCGACTTCCTTAGGCGCGTGTGAGTCGAACGACGCACACGTGTGACCACGCTCTTAAGCAGGTGCACAGTGCCAAAACGAGTTCAGCCAACGCGGATTTCGAAAGACTTCGTTCCCTAGTAGCAATTCCATCTCTTAGTACTTAGAAGTTCCGTCCTTGGTAAGAATAAAACGTACTTTCGAGAGTCATGGATGACTAAAGATGCATTTGGAAGGTACGGGAGAAACAACGAAGGCAAACTGAGAAATCGACGGAAGCTCTGGCCGCTTCTTACATTCGAGGAATTTTAAAAGAGCTTCCTGCGCATAAGTATTCGTTAATATCTGCCGGTAAGCAGATACCACGCATTTAAGCGGACGTGGTTTATTTCGTTTCGCAATGAATCGCGTTGGAATTCAATTATTCTTAACTATCATCGGGATTGACAAGAAAGAAACTCGTTTCTAACTAATGCGAATCGCATAATATTTTCCGCATAACGTTTCGTAACTATCCGTGGAACGGATGGTATATTATGATAACGAGAAAGAAACCTACGAACATAGAAATACAATATTATATATCGCTTGGTAAAGTCGAAGTATTATTTTCTCCCCACCGAGATACGAACCGATTAAAAATCTATTAACTTCGCGGGAACGATCTAATAAGTGGTCCCGATAAAAATGATGAAGAAGGAATCGTATAAGTTAATTCATCTTCCTGAGATTTTAGTTTATCAAGAACAAACGCGTGATCAAAGCGCGCGATAACTTAAAATGATATGATCTCACTCGGAAAAGATTTTGTTTCCAAGATCGGCGAGAGAAAGAGAAAAGAAAAAGAGAACAAAATTTGTCAATTACAACAAGATAAATTCTCGAAATACAAATAAATTAAAATATAAATTAAATCGGACGTCACTCCCATGCAATTTTAATTTTAAAAAAATATCAATATTTCGAAACGATCGATAGCTTCGCGTCAAACGAATACAACTCATACAAAGTCCCGATTGAGTCTCTTGTCAAAATCGTATTCGACAGCGCGCAACAGCGAACAATTGGCGCAAAATTCGTTCGATCCTCGAAAGAATAAAATCGACTCGGCGGAGAGTCGATCGCATTGAGCGCCAACCACGACGACACGGAGAACGTAGGTACTCACGCACGCACGCATTTTCCTTTCCACCGTAAGAATGGCGGGTCGCCGTGGTGGTAACGCTCTCCCATAATTTAATGGACGGGTCGAGAGCCTCGAGCGCACCGTCGAGGAAGGAAAGAATCGCGACGGCTTTCCTTCCGGGCCCCACGCGGGGATGGAGCTCACCTATGCCTTAAAAGGCACGCTCGATTGTGAAACGCGCGTTCTATGCCACTTTAAGTTTCCTCTTTTCTTCTCGTTCCATCGCGTCGTTACGCTTCCTCGTCCGATTCGAACTCGCTTTCTTCCGACGCGAATTTTTGCTGAATTTCGCGCGAATCTTCGATCTCCGACGTTTCTCGAGACTCGACTCGTCGAGGACACATTTTTAACGAAACTTCGAACAGGCACCGCTCCTAACCAAATTGGAATTTTGATTGCGAAAGAACGAGTTCGACGTGGCTAAAGACGCGTTCGCAGGGTACAGGTGGAAAAAAAAAGTAATAAAAAGATCGACAAAGAAGCATCGATGTATCGTTGGGAAGGCTCGATCCGTCATGCATTCCATCGACGATATCCGATCGATGTAAATAAATTACGGGGATACCGTTGGCTAGCTTGAGAAATTAACGCTTCGTCGTCTGACCTTTCCGCTCGAGGCGGCACGCGCCTTCGTTTTAAGAACGTACTACCGCGAGAATCCAATCGTTTTAATAGCACATTCGGAACGTCTTATTTCATCTTATTTTCAAATTGATACGCGATAAGCGATACGTTGTCTGAGCTTTGTTTCGAGAGAAAAAAAAACATCGATGCGTCGCATGCTCCGTTAGAAATTAATTAAAAATATTTATTGGAGTACAATGCCGTACCCACAGGCATGTGAACCTAAAGGGTGTTTCCCAGTAATTAGGGACACCCCCACCAAGGCCAAGAAAATATAAGGGTCGCTCGACAAACAAACTTTCGATTGGTTTTTTTTATTGATAAAGTTACAACATGCATCTCCATTTTGTACTATCGCGTTTAGCATATTCACTGTTCGTACCATACACAATATTTCAACAAACGATTAATATATTCCAACAATATTTTATAACGTTATATGGGCAGTTTATTTTGAAAGTGTCGTAAGTCCATTTTTTAAAAAAAAGATATCATATAAATAAAAACTTTACGCTAAATTAACAAATTACGTGACATCTCATTTAAAAGAAGAATGGACTTACACTACTTTCAAAGTGTACGGTACATATTTTGATTTTGATGTTGCCGTGTAAATTGGATAGTTTCGTTTTATGCTTCAGGTAACGTCAAGACGTCGTTATTGTCGGGAAGCAACTTCAACGTCACTTGGCATCTTGCCTACCCACACAGAGTGAGTATACTTTATTCGACTGCACCGCATTCGACTTATAAATTGTGGCTTATAAGTCACCATGTCCTTGTTTATTGCTTTCGACAGGACAAAGAATCGCAAGGAGTATACTTCTCTCGTTTCTACATTTAACTCCAATGATTTTTCAACGCTCTAATTTCATTCCGACGAACCTCGAATTTTTCCTCGAAGCCGTGACGACCGTTTGAAGCATGCCTTGACCAAAGACACGTTATCCCCTCGCGCACAGCTTCGATTACCTGTTTTCGATCAAAGTCGTAAAATCGATAGCCTCTTCTTCCTCTTGCCCTCTACCAAGCGACGTAGTCCGACCCACTTCACGTCGAATCGAAGATACCGAAACCGAGACCGGAAAAAACGACGGTCGCAAAAAGATCGTTTTCACCTCCATTCGCGAGGTACAGGCGCTCCGTTCCCTCTTCTGTTATCTCGAGCGCGCTCGGCTAGTCGGCAAAAAGAGACGCGTACGTAAAGAGGCAAGAGTACGGAGCAACTGGAAGTTAACCGTTACGCGAGAGCACCGGAATAAGATCGTATCCCTGTTCGACTTCGATACTTTCCCCCGCGTTACAACTTTTCGAGCTCGACTTCGAAAGTAGCCGAGAAAGAGGCATCGGCATCAACAGGAACAGTAGCAGCAGCGGCAGGCGCTCGGTCAATGTCAAGCCGAGCAATCGTCCGCGTCTGTCGCGGAGTCGAGCGACGGACGATTCGGCCGGATTTGCAATTAATGGCGCAATTCCGCGGTAAAGAATAATTGCGGGGATCGTGTGAAGCCGCTCGACTCGAGGGCAATTTTAAAAACGAACGCTTTTACGAGTTTCGTAAGGGCACGCCACCGCGTACCCACGTACACCTAATTACGGGCTCGTTCTCGCCTCTTGCGAAAGATTCGCAGGCTCCGGCTGCGAAGAGAGAGAGCGAGAGGGTCGTAACGGTGGATAGCGCGAATTGCAGAGCGTCGGATCGTAAAACGAAGTACGCAAGAAGGCGGACGATCGTTCGCCTCTCGTACCACGATGTAAACGCGCTCGTAAGCCAGCGTTTCGATCCTTCCGATCGAATCAGTGGCGTTCATTCGTTTCTTCGAATCTTTTTCCAATTTTTCCAGCAAACTTTCGTCATCGACGAACGAGAAATCGTGGAAATCGATGAGAGGAACGACGTAACGTCTTCTCGTTAAATTTCTCTCCTCGCAACGGAAAAAATACGTGCGATCCTACCGTTCTTCGTTGAAACTGTTAGAGGAAGCGAAAGTCGAACGGCCGTTGAAAATACCGGAGAATTTTTTTATCCTGGACGAATCGAATTTCGTCGGTTCGACGTTTCTACGGCTTCGAAGGCGTCTCGCCGAACACGTGGTATGCGCTATCCTGCGAATTCTTCGCCGTCGCGTTAATCCTTCGTCGCAAGGATTCTCAGTCCTGCAAATTTCTCGGGGAAAGAATATTTAAATGAAACAAATTTAACGAAGGTGTGACTTTAAAAAGAAACGATCGATGATGGTCTCTCGCAAGCCTTTTAACTACGACCAGAGTATCTGTCGTATTGTTTTATCACGTACTGAACAACATTTTGATAGAAAACGACGTTTGCACCGAAATTGACGTTCGACGATTTCACTGTAAAACATTCACGCTTCCGTTAAAATAAATTTATACGAGATACAACGTTTCACGAAATATAATGATACGATACGTTAAAAAAGACGACAAGCCACTATAGTGGCGTTTAGTAACAAAATGATTAAGACAGAACGTCCAATCGAAGCGCAGGAATTACGCGGCAAAAATGCGCCTTCGACGGATTCAAAATTCCTCTTTCTCTTTCTCTCTCCTCGATCCACGATCGCCCTATCCTGGGAGTGGAGCTTTCAGCGCCTCGAAAAATTCACGAAGATATGGCGCGAGATCGTCTACGAGCCCGACCGAAGAAGAGAAGGTAGAAAGAACCGCGGCCTACGCGTGCTCGTCGCTCAAGGTAACGCGCGCTGAATAATTCAGGAGTGAGAAGTCTTGCCGGTATGTGGCGGACGTACGGTATACGCACGTATGTAGGTTGAAAAGGTGGAGGGAAAACGTGGGTTGGCGCACGAAGAACGCGCCGGTAAACCAAGATGGAAAGAATCCTGTGACAACGCGCCATCTTGCGTTTTCGAAACGACCTCTGGAAAAATAAGACGCGAATTTCCCTTCGGGCTTCAACGACTCCGTCCTTCGATAAACGCGTCCTTCGATCCATTGGGCAAACCGAACTGTTGCATGATGAAACGTACGCGAGAAGATCGTTGGATCGATAGATCAAACGCGTCAAAGACGGAAGATATTCGTTGGAAAAAAAGTATCTATGACATTGAAGGTGCAAACGTGTTTGCTCGATAGCCTGTCTTTTTTTCCTTAATTAACATAACGCGTCCAAAGCATAACATGGCAGACTGGAAGTGACAGACGCGATCTAGGTAAACGTAAAATCGAAACACAGAATCACCTTCAATGATACCGACCAGTTCCATGGCAACGATAGGGTCTGTATTAATTTTCTCTCGATGGAACCTTGTACCGCAACGTTATATCAGAGTCGTCGACGCGTACTCGCACGCATCGACTTAGAGATATTATAGCTCGATTATCGAGACGGTCCAAGTGCAGCGACTGGTTTGCTCGAAAATGGTGTCTCTTGGTTACTTAACGCGAGAGGTATAACGAGTACCTGCGGATCCACGTCGGTATAATTATCGCAACCACGAGATACTCGCGAAAGCAAAGTTCGAATAAACGAAGAGGCAACTTCGTAATAACACGATGGACGCGAAACCTCGTTTCATTTTGTCACGAACGTGATAAAAAGCGATAAACGAATGAAGATGCAAATAGAGCAACGTCGTCGCGCGAAGTCTCGATTTCTTCGAATCTACCGGAGCTTCAACGAAACTCCTTGCTTTTCGACCCGACCGATGGCATACGTTCGACAAAAATCCCATTGCTTCCAAACGAACGCGACACCAAGAGCCGACAGACCAAAGATCGCTAGAAGCGTGAAAATGAACGAGGAATTCACCGCAAGAACAATGGAATTCGATCGATCCGGGGCGCTCGACTCGATCCTCGACTCGATTCAGGGCGTGATGCAAAACTCGCGCGTCTGGTTTGTCATCGACAAAGGCCGAGCAACGCGGTGGGTGATTCACTAGCTTTGGTATCGAAAGCGTAGCTCGGTTTTACGCATGGATCGTGTTACGAACGGTGACAGGCCGTGCCGCGCGACACCGATCATCACCCGTGAAACGTTTCGTTTGCGCCTGCTCTATCAACTGCTGCTACGTAACGATTGCGATTCGTGAGGACGGTGTCGATTTTACCGCGAGAAGCGTTACTCGATCGTGAGAGATTCGACCAGCGACACTCGCTTTAAAATTCGAGATTGCATGGACGATTGACTTTGAATGGCGGTGGGACGCGACACGAGGCCAATTCTTTGCCAACTTGTTTCGCCGACGAATGTGTTTTGTGTTGTCCTCTTTTTTGAGAATGCTCGTAAAGGATACACGACGGAACGTTTATCGCTCGATATTTCGTGATGATTATCAGTCCCCGTGTCGCAAGTGAGTTTCATAAGTTTGTTTTCGTATATTGTCACGATTTTACGATGATCTCTTTTAAGATTGCTCAACGTGTCCACGTTCGATATTGTGCAAGCTGCGTGTGGAGTTCTTTTGGAATTATTTTCAAAGAAGCGAGCGAAAAATTATCCGGTCTACCCAGCAATTTAACGAGCTTAATTTTTGCTAAGGATTTTCCTTTCGCGTCGCACGTCGAGAAAACGTCCGTCGCGCGATGAGCCAGGAAAATACGTGCCAAAGTCAAGGTCAGCAGCTATGCAACTTACGTACGTTCTAGGTTTAACGGTACTTCAAAAACGTTTGCACGCATTCTTTCGGATAGTGTTCGCTGCTAGTGCGAGTTCACGTCGTAAGAAGCGGTGTCGTTTCGCGACCATGTCTTCACTCCCTTTTCTCGTCTCGTGCGAGAATTTTCCACGCTCTTGGGAAACGCTCTCTCTTTCATGATGTTGTTCGAGCCACTGGAGCAACAACTTCCGATCCGAATAAGTCTCCAGTACGGTGGAGACTTTCTTCGATACAGTTTGGAGCGGCAGCTAACACGCGGTACAGAGCCGTTCTTTTCAATGTGATCGACCGACTAATTAAATCTCCGTCTAATTAAAGGACTCGATCTAATTTAAATCAGCACCAGTGAAGCTCGCGATAATTTCTCAACTTTGTTTTTCTCTTTACGATCGACGGGCAATCCTAACGAGTCTCGAAATGGGATGGAGACTTTCTTCGATACGGTTTAGAGCAGCAGCTTATGCGTGAAACAGAGCCGTCCTTTGTAACCTGATCAACCGACACCTACGTCTAATTAACAGAGGCTTATTCTAGCTTAAATTAGCGCCGCTGAATCTAATATCCCATAATAATTCTTTTTACGATTGATGAACAAACCTAGTTCCTTTCTTTTACCTAATCGTTCTCTTTCAAATGGCCATCGATGAAAGAGCGGGAGACAGTTGCAACGACTGTTGGCACACGGATCGAAGCACACTTCGCCTAACGTAATCAGTGTCACCAAATCCCTGAAACTCAAAAGAATTCCATTGGACTTTGCTTTTCTCCTTACGATCGACGCACCAGCGCTCTTCTCTTCCACCTATTCGTTCTCTCGCATCGACTAACTCTTCGACTGATATGATCAGTGCCACCGAGTCCCAGAAACCCAGAATGACTCCATTGGACTTTGCTTTTCACCTTACGATCGACGCACGAACGTTCTTCTCTTCCAGTTATTGCTTCTTTTCCAAATCGCCACCAACAAAAGCGCGAGAGACACTCGCGGCGGTCGTTAGCACTCGCATCGTAATCGGGTCAGCCGCGTTCCTCAAAGTAGTTACCCAACGACCGCCTCGTCTTCGAACGCTACTTTGAATTCTTAACGCAAGCGTAAATACCTACGTTTCATAACGACTCGTACTCCGCGTGTTTTCTCGAAGAGAAGCACTTTCGATCGCACCTCCTCACCTGTAACTAGAAAAGGCAAGAAAGAGACGAGACCGATGACGATGACGATGTCGTCGTCGTATCGATATTCTCGTTTGTCTTTCGACAGGAGCGCGGTGGAAAAGAAAACGACGAGAAATCCAGCGGCAGGCGGCTCCTTGCGGTAAATAGGCAGAGAAGGAACGGCCGGTATGCGAAACGTTCGCGGCCTCTCGATTGGCCTCCGAACGTCGTTCGCGTGCCTACGTCGTGTCGGTGTAGCTCGAAGAAAAAGCATCGATGCCAGCACGCGTCTTTTCCTCGCGTTCCTCGATTTCCTCCAGCGCCTTCCCTTTTTCGCCTTCCTTTCTCCAATTCTTTATCGCACCTTCCAACATCGAGCTGACCAAAATTTCGAAATGACTTTGTTCGTTCGTCGTTAAACTCCATCGTTTAATTGGTAACAGCATCGGCGAGCTTTTATGAAAATTGGCCTGCCCCAAATATTCTCCTACTAATTGTTAAAGTAGAAATAAGAAGAGTAGTTCCTTGTTAACCTTCATCGACCGAATGGGAACTTTTGGGACCACTTGGTTTTGCTTATCGCATGCCTTTTATTTTTTCAAAATA
>JAITYT010000158.1:2062904-2083438 GCA_025433975.1 Liostenogaster flavolineata
ATATAATATAAACAAATAAAACAGAGTATATTCATTTGGGAAAAAAGAAAGGCAGTGCGCACAAAATTGGAAGATACTGCACCGAATGCTATAATCAGAATGCACGAATGTTAGGACCGAAGACAGCTAAAAGTGTAACGCCATAAGTAACAACCTTTTGTAATCGATGTACACAGAAACCTCACCTTTGCTTATCGTGTTTTAATTAATTACATTAATGTTTTTAAGTATTATATTGTTTTCCTTAAAGCATTGACCGAACAAAAACCGATGTTGCCTAAATTAAACGTTCAGTTTCACAAGTACGGAAGGACCGACACGCGTGCGATGGTAACACGAACGAAAAGTCTGCCGCCGGTCCGTGCAAACCGGCATGGCGCTTAACGTGTTAAGCGAATCGATCGACGATCGCTTGTCCTTAAGATCGATTGGTACCGTCGAAAATATCACTTCCATGCGTTTTAGAAGGAATTCGAAACACCAGATTGTCGGGTATTTTCTTGATTTTGTAGACGTCGATCAATCGATCTTAGAGAGAAAATAATGCGGATTATCGCTGTCAAAAGCAGAATTCGAGTCGATACGAAGTACGAAAGAAGTGATCGTAGATAGACCGACGTCGATAGAATTGGAACTTGATTGCATCGAGCGCCCTCTGACTCGAGCGATTGTAAGAAACGTCATAGAGATGTTTTTTTGAATGAATAAGTGAGTCTGTCAATTCATCGCCTTGTGACATGTATCGTGTGTAAACAAAGCAAATGTTTGGTAATTCGATATCCATGCGATAGCCTTCTTCATTGACGCAATTGGCGATTAATGGATGATTCGTCAATGGTACGATAAATGTAGTAAGTGTAACTGAAAGAATCGTAGAGACTTTTAAGTAAAAAGCTCAAAACTGATAACAAAATTTCAGGTGAGTCGATTTCGATAAATACCAATCTATAAATATATAAGTACAAAATAGACGGTGTAAAGTTGCAAAGTACGTATTCGTAATATTCTTGAGTGTCAATGAAAGTTTCATTCAAAAAATATAAAAAGTAACGACGTAATTATTTAATTTTTTAACATCGAGCGATTCTTAAGTAAAAATACTCTCAGTATTTTACTATGTTTTAAAAGACTATTAATCAAAGTATTAACAAATATTAAAAATAACCTTTTCAGCTTTCTGACGAGGTTATATTGAGCGACACGAATCCTACTTGATTCATAAATTTTACAACGTCCGTAAAATGGCACATACACTGGAAGATGCATTAAATGCTGCTCACAGAGCTGTACGATTCGACAGCGATGGTCAATATAAACAAGCGTTGTATTATTACGAGATAGCTGTAAAATGTCTTGACAACTTGATGTTGGACACGATGTATGGGCAAAAAATTGTAGAATATAAGGAAAGAATTTCCACGATTCGTCAACAAAGTAAGTGTCATCTCCTCTACTGCGTTATCTTTGACACAAACTAATTAAAATATCCGTAGTTGCCGAAGAAGAGCAGAAACAACGCGATAACGTTACGCAGCATGACTCCGAATTTCAAAGATGTAAGTTCCTAGTAAATCAAGCGCTCGATGCGGATGAAGCTGGCCTCAAGGATGTTGCGATAAAACTGTACGCGGATGCAGCGGAATTAGGTCTTAAAGCAGTATGTATAGGTTAGTTATGTCGGGATCCAAAGATATAAAATTAATTTTAGCAGATTCAATCGTTCGATAATTCGTAATGGTTTCTAGACTTTCTATCATGGATAATATTGTATCTATTATTTGTACGTACGTTACTTTAGTATTATAAGTGATTATCAGGTTATATATCAAATTAATTATATACCAACAAAATATCCGTACTTGATCTTTTTTGGATCTTTATCATACATTTGTTTTTAATTGTGTATGCGTCCAATAACATATTTGTAATTCATATATTATGTACGTTCGCAATGCGTTACAGAAAATATCCAATGCAGAGGTAAAGGCAAAAGTAACGAGTCTCGTAACCTTGGCACTTGATAGAGCAGAGGCCTTAAAAGGCATTGCGAAACAAGATGACAAAAATAATAATATATTTAAATTCCTGGAAAGATTACCTTCTGTACCGGAAAGTGGCCCTTCGGACATAGCATCGTCATTAAATACAACTTCATCGATTCCACGTAAAACTTATAAAAATGTTACGTGCGATATATTATTACTGTTTGTGTTTTAATTTATTTTTTAATTTACAGAGAATCAAGCAAAGTTACCGTCACACAATGAAAACAGTAGTAATCTTAAAGTAACAGGTGGCAGCGCCAATTATACAGAAGAAGAAAAAAGAGTTTTACTTCATAGTTCTCACATTAACGATCACGAATTTGTACCTTTTATGAAAGTCGACTTGTTGGAAAAATTCCAATACGTCATACCGTTTACCGACAAAGATGGCTTGTTGGAATTAGCTCCGAAACAAAAACTTGATTTTGCAAAATGGTGCCGTCCGGAAGAATTATTTTCGGAACCGAAAATGGTCGCGGGACATCGCGTTGACTATTACAGTATTAAACAAACAGTCAGTAGAAATTATCGATAATAATAAAGAAATATAAAAAAAAATATCTATTATTTTCATATGTTTTAGGTTGTGTCGGATTGTTCGTTCGTAGCTTCGCTCGCAGTTAGTGCTCAGTATGAAAAGAGATTTGGACGTAGACTTATAACGTCTATTATTTATCCAAAGAACAGAAACAAAGAACCGGTTTACAATCCCTTTGGTAACAACAAATGCCTTTTCTTATATATCTTTCGCGTCACATGCTTTTTTAACAAATTATTCTATGAAGAATTAATGTTGAGTCTCCATGATTTTTATAATTCTAGGAATTTGTATAATTCGCCTCGAGCGAAGTTTTATGTTAAAAATAATCCTTTATCGTGTGTATCTTGTAAAAAATCATAATTCATTTTATATTAGGGAAATATATGATAAAATTACATATCAATGGAATTCCACGTAAAGTGATAATAGACGATTTATTGCCTGTGAGTCGATCCAATCAACTACTTTGTTCCTACTCGAGCAATCGTGGAGAGCTATGGATTTCATTATTAGAAAAAGCTTATATGAAAGTAATAGGTGGTTATGATTTTCCTGGTTCTAATAGTGTAAGAATTATTTTTAAATATTAATATCGTTAAATACTATTTCATTGGATACATTATATGTGCATTGTACGTAACTATTATACAACTGTTATATCACTTTTCGACAAATAATCAATATCAGCCATATTCAATGCATATTAATCTCTTAATTACGTATTTTTTCATAGAACATAGATCTGCATGCTTTAACGGGATGGATACCAGAAAGATGGGCTATAAGACCAAACGACGCAGATTTTAATAAAGACAGTCTATTTGAAACGTTGCTGTTAAGATTACACAAAGGAGATGTACTGGTTACGGTAGCCACGGGAGAACTGTCCGATTCAGATGCCGACAGAACTGGTCTTGTTCCTACTCACGCGTATGCAGTATTGGATGTGAGAAAAATAGAAGTAAGTCTTATAAAAATATTTTTATTTAATCTGTTTATCGAGATAATATGACAATAATAAATTCTCTAATAACGTTTTTCAAGGGTGAACGACTTTTACAATTAAAGAATCCATGGTCACATTTGAGATGGAGAGGAAATTATTCTGAACTTGATACTAGGCATTGGACTTCTGAATTAAAGGAAATATTAAATTACGATCCAGATTCTGCATCACAATTTGATAATGGTGTTTTCTGGATCGATTACGACAGCATATGTCAATTTTTTGATGTTTTTTACCTTAATTGGAATCCAGGCTTATTTAATTACACTTATTGTATTCATCAGTGAGTTATAAATTATATCGTATTCTTCTATTATAATAATTTGTCTCATTATAATCTCTTTTCTATAGAATGTGGAATGCAGGAGTGGGTCCGGTAAAGGATGCTTATAATATTGGTGATAATCCTCAATTTTTACTAGATGTACAAAGTAATGCAGGTGGTGCGGTATGGATCCTTCTTACAAGACATATTACAGATATAGCTGATTTTCGACAAAATCAGGAATACATCACAGTATTAGTTTATCGTAATAATGGAAAAAGAGTATATTATCCACGTACGTGACAAACATTGATAAATTATATCATAATATAATATAGTATATGCAATTTATGACACACGATACAGTTCAGTCAAATTCTGTTATCGTGTTTTATACGCTTATTTTACGAAAACTATTTTAATCATATTTTGATAGTGCATTACTATTACTAAAAATAAAACGTTTAACCAGTTTATTTAAATTTCTTCAATTACATCTTAGACGATCCACCGCCATACATCGATGGAGTAAGAATAAATAGCCCACATTATCTCTGTAAAATCAAATTAGGACAACAAAATGATCTACGTTACACGTTGGTTATTTCCCAGCACGAAAAAACACATACTATATATTACACGCTTCGTGCATATGGCACTTGCCCATTTTCTTTAAGTCCGATACATCAATTCTATAAACACGAAAAAGAGGTATACATATTATATTATTTACAATATATTTGCAACAGAAAAACTTTTCAATCATTTACTATGTTACTGTAATGCTTTAGATAACTGGTCAGTGGAAAGGTATTGCAGCAGGTGGATGTGGCAATCACCCTACGTATCAAAATAATCCACGTTATCAACTTGAAGTGAACAATTCTCATAATGATAATTATTTGGTAATTATCTTAAAAGGACCAAAACAATACCAAATCGGATTTGACATTGTTACAGTAATTATGAAGGATTCTGAAAATGCTAATGCATTTAAAACGAAAAATTCTGGACCTTTTCGGTATGCATTACAATATGTTTTATTTATATATAATTTATTGAAAAAATTATTAAAATAATATGCTGATAACATCTTCAGGTCAGGATTTGTTTATCTGGAATTAGAAAATGTGCCAGCTGGAACGTATCAAATTACTCCGTCGACTTACTTGCCAGGACAAGAAGGTCCGTTTTTCTTAATATGTAAATCATCCTGCAATTTATCATTTAAACCAATTCAATAAAAAATAAATATACGAATCTATATTTGTATAAAATGCACAAACGTAGATTATATTGTTTATATTATATATTCGTTTAGTAATTAAGGATAATTTACGTAATTGTTATGCGCAACATCAATAATGAAAGTATTTCAGCTGTATAAATTGAAAAAATTTAGGAAAAGAAATAATATATTATAAAATTTGTTTATTTCATGATCTAAAAGTACAAATTAGTAACACGACTAGATAACTACAGGCTTACTAATTATGTAAAGATCTGTTTCCGTTTATGATTTGTGGCACTTAATTTCAGTTATAATTACTGTTTGCATCATAAACTACTACATTCTCACTTTCTGCAACCAAAAATCTATCTATGAAATGTCCATATTTAATTCTTTGTACTGTTTACATATACACAAAAAGAAAGTAGACTTTTTAAATTATACAGTTTAGAAAAAATAATGCGACATTTTTGTTCGATAAACTGCATATAACAAATATTAAAAATTTGTATAATCGTTATTTAAATAAAAATGATTATTTTATAATAAATAATGTGATACAAATGTGTTACGACTGTTTTATAAGAGTAAAATATCTTAAACTATTCCGAACTTATGAATATATAATTCTACTTATAATACTTTTATTTATTATGTGTACATTTTCTTTAATCCTTTCATAGTTCGCTGTGTATCATAAACTGTTAGTACTTTATATATATATAATACAGAGCGAGTCTCGTAACATGACAACTTTAAATAACTCATAAGTTATTTGTTCTGTGAAAAATGTTGCGTGATTTCCTTCCGAAGGGAAATGTAGTATTGTAATCTGTTTTTTCTTAATTTGCTTATTTATCGAGATATGAGGGTCACTTTCAACTTTTTTAATGGAATTCCCAATTTTCTTTCTCCAATTCGGTTAAAGTATCAAATTCTGCGTTAAAAAGTATTATATCAAATAGGGCTTACAATTAATAACTACTCATAATATATATATAGAGGCTAATACAGTTGCAATTTACAATGAAGAAGTAATATGATTTTCCATGAAAGGATTAATTGTGAAATGTTATAATTTTCGGATCTAGTCTAAAAGTTAAAATGGTATATGTAAATTTAATGTTTGTATCAAAGTGTTATTTGCGATGTAAATAACACATCTGTTAATTTAAGGAGCTTTGTCATATAACGCATAATGATTTATAACGTCAAAATTTATAAGCGACGGATGATACTGATTATCGAACGAACTTTTTTCTTCTCTTTTATTATGCAGTATTTTCATTATCTGCTTATTTTCTTCATAAAATATGTTTATCTGCCGTTTATAAAACTTCATGGTAATATAAATATATATTTATATATACATATATTATATATACATATATTATAAATATATATATATAGATACTGTATTCAAATATTAAAATTAAAATTGTAACATAAATTCTACATATTCTATCGTTAAATAATATTGTGTATATTTACATAAATACTAATAGATAAATTAGAGAAATATAAATAATTATACAAAAATATACATTGAGATGTTATCATAGTAATTCGTAACAAAATTACTGTAACTGTAAAGGAAGGCTTAACAACGGATGGAATTTTTATTATGAAAAACATATATGTCGACTTTCGATAAATAATTTTTCAGTGCAAGTGTACAAGGCACTATTTTCACGGATAAAATTTTTCAGTTATAAAGAGAAAGTTTATGCTCACGTTATAAATATGATATGCAATATACACGCACTAAAATTTTGATTAAATCACAGTATGTACATTTACAGACATATACGTGTACATTTTAATTTTTCGTAAATAAAGGAAGATACTTATGCACTTTTGCAAATATGACTTTAATATTAATATAATACTTCGTTTTTTTCGATTCGTATAATTCCTTAAAGACACAAAACCGTATGTCACTTTTCATATCTTTGATACTTTTAGATAAAAGTATTTATTTAATTAAACTTAAATTGAATTTTGTTTTTTTATTAGAAAAATTGTATTAATTTTTCTAATAAGTAGTAACTGACTTCATATAACCATTATTTTATATCGGTGTTTGTCATTGACAATATTTAATTCGTAATTAAGTAATTAAAAAATAAATTATTGTAATTTCCTCCTTTTAACAAAATGATTCAA
This sequence comes from Liostenogaster flavolineata, assembly GCA_025433975.1. NCBI lineage: Eukaryota > Metazoa > Arthropoda > Insecta > Hymenoptera > Vespidae > Liostenogaster > Liostenogaster flavolineata. The sequence goes on from JAITYT010000158.1 coordinate 2,070,159, forward strand.
TTTAAAAATGTATTAAATTGCCAAAACTATAAACATATATTTAGTTAAATGTGTATGTGTGAAACTTAGATTTCCAGTAGCGTCCTTGTACTGCATTGTGGAAATATATTTTCATATACTGTTTTGCTGACGTTAAATAATAAAATTATAAATAAAATATTTTGAAACTAAAAATTTATAAATAGATAATTACCATTTGTAAATACTAAAGGAAGCAGTTGTTACTCATTATATAATAGGATTAAAATTCATGCATTGAAAATTTGTTAAGATAAAATGCAAGTTGTTATATTTAAAAAAAAACCTTAGTAAACAAAAATAAATTTTCCAATAAAGGATATTGCTTCGAACTCTATGTACAAACTTTACCAATTCGTATGATATAAATTACAAGTTTCGATCACGTACCGTACAAATCACACATGTGTGACTAAGGAATTATAAATTTTTTAATCGAGAAATGTTTTTTGAGATAGATTAATACTTTTTATATTTTTCGTAAAATATTACTTCACCTGTTTAACCGTCTATGGCAGACCTGACGAACATCTTATATGCATAGAGTCGTAACTATCACTTGGACGTCTGTAATTAATTTTCCACTACCTTATAATCAGTAAGCTTTATATGTAATAAAAAGTTTAACTAATTTCACTGTTTTTTACTCTCCATTTTATATAAAAAAAAAACGACGAATCTATTTAAATATATTTAATTAAATAAATCCGAATTGACTATCGGACTATTTTTACGTAGTTTGATCAGTACAATAGAAAGACGAGTCGCGTGTAACTCTTAGACGTTCAGTTCGACAGGTCTAATAAATGACCTTTCCTTATATCTAATATAAATTATTATCAGAATATAAAAGTATTTCCTAATTGTAGGTCTTTCTAATAATATATAAAAAAGAAATAATTACTTTTTTGTGATCTTATTGTTTTCAATTTCATCTACTAAATTCTGCAAGAGGCTTAGCTATACCTTCGTTGTATGCTTTATGAACGGCTTCACATACAAACCTATATTGACTCTGAAAAATAATGAAATATATAAATAATTATAAGAAAGTAGTAATAATTCTGCTAAAAACATAAATCGATCGATTGTATTTAGTAATAAAATTTATAACTCACAGCATTCTGAATCATCATTGCTCTCTGATCTCGCATAGAACGTACAATATCAAGGGGATATACTGGCTGATTGGCTTCAATAAGACATAATGCGGTTTCCATTAAGACCAAAACTCCTGTTCTACCTATTCCCGCAGAACAGTGTACTACGGCCGGCTCTACTATTCCTGTACGAGCTGCTCTTACCCGTTCCGTAAACGTTGTAAATTGTCTCCAATCACTAGGTACACCATGATCTGGCCAACTACAATACTGCATATGCGTTATATCTCTTTCTTCGCCAGTCTGGAAAATCCAAGCAAAGCTAGCAATGTATTTTATAAAATTATAAGATATTTACGAAAACGTAAATATTAGCTTTTCTTACATTAATATCTCGAACTATAAATTCTCTAAAAATGAACGTATCTTCTACATTTTCGACTGTGCATTTCAATGTTAAATTTCTTAAAGTTAATGTCTCATTCAAAGCAGGCCAGTATTGATGACATTTTGCTCGACCACGTTCAACCAATGTTGTTAACATTACAACAAGGGTACTACCCGCTTCTAAAACCATTTGCCAAAAATCGGCAACAGTGGAAGACAATGGACCTTGTGTAGCAATATATCTATTAATAATACCCGATCCTGGTATTTCCATATTCACGTAATTGGCATTAATATAATCACCATTTATCGATCCCATAAGAATAACTCTAGTAACGTCATCTATAAAACGTAATTATGCATTAAATATTTTTAAACTTACGATATATAAAAGCTCTTGGTAGAAAAGTATATTTACAAAAAAAATCATACAATATTTATTAAATTTATGATTTATACATACACGGCGATATATCACGATATCGATTTTTACTTTGATTTTCAGGTTTTTTAGATTCAAGGGAGGTAAGTTCAGGATTTTTTCTATATAATTGTTCATATTGTGCAATTAATGCACCACTTGCCAAACCATCTGCAAGGAGTAGCATTGATTGTGCTAATGCATCAGATCCAACAGCTGCATGAGGTGCATCTGGTACATACCTTATAATCAACAGTAATTATAAGATATCGATATACTCGATACTATCATATAATTATAAATATCGCACATATTTATGTACCTATAAGGAGGTTCTTCTTCGGATGTTTCGTCAGTTCCAGCTAATGCATTATATAAAGCATTTGGTCTGACTGTTAACGTAAGTTCTCCAGAACCTGAATCACGAGACTGCCGAATTAAATTAACCACGTGTTCGTGTAATAAACCATTTACGTCAATTCCATTGATATAAACTACCTATTCATCAAATTATTTTACATATAAGACATCGTTAATTATTATCTGATAATAAACAAGAAGTACTCTTTATTCGTACGCAACAAACCTGATCGCCTTCGTTTAATTTTGGGTAGCATCGATCTGCAGGGGTATTCGGAGCTACTCGAGATACTAAAATGGGCATATCAAGATCTAATCCACCTTTCACATTAAAACCAAAACGGCCTTGTTCGTCGGGTGTTAATGATATCGTAACCAATCCATCATCTAATATCTATTATTAACGTGCCGTATTTATATAGAGCTACATAAGATAAAATAGGTGAAATAAAGGTAAAATATTTTTTAATACCTGTGGAGGTGGTGAACTTGTAGGTTCGCTATAATCGGGAAGATCATAAATATTTTTTTCAACTATTGTATCATCATCTGCATAGCTCAATACACGAGATCCTAACATAGGAGAAAACGCACTGCTCTGTGTATGTGTACCAGTTATTTCTTCTCTCAAAGATAAAAAACCACCTTCGCTGTAAAACAAGTTAAACTAGTGCATTCATATACTAATACTTAATATTGTCATTAAATTTAGAAAATAACTAACTCGTCACTAGGATTTCCTTCACCCCATGCTTGCCGAGGCTCGCGAGCACCCAAGGATTGCACCTTGTTATCATATGGTCGAGGTGGTCTACCAGGAGGTAATATTATTTTTCCTTTATCCTCGTTAACAGGAGCTGTGACACCATGAATTAATCTCTTACTTGGAGATCTATAAAATGATATTATAAATTATTTCGATAATTGGAAGTACATTTTACATTATTTTCATGTGCATGTACAATTATTTAAAATTAATTTTAGAAAGGAAGTACATTGATAGCTAATGTACTTGATGTAACCATTCTATTACGTTAAATGTTACCTAATAAACGTTCTTTCCACTCGTGCTCTATGTTTTCCATCTTCAACAGTTTGAAATTCTGTACGTCCTGAATATGTAAAACGACTGCTTAAAGTAAGCGGAAATCGTCTAGGTCGTAATTTAGGACTATGAAGCCTAAAAAACGTATGATGTTCGACACAAGCTTTCCATAAATTTTTAGAGCTACGATAGGTTTGCATATTGAAACCTAATAATGTATCATAGTTCTCCGACTGCAATAAAAAGCATAATAATTTGAAAATATTAAACATAAATTATTAAGTAAACAACAAAATATCTTACAATCAATACAGAGTTGTAAATAAAAAATTCAAGCTACCTGTTCTCTTCTAAGTTGAATGAAAAATTGTTTGCGTTTGAAAGAAATTTTTACAATTTTTGACCATGAAAAGACATTAATTTTTATGCCATTTTGGAACACAACTAAACCAATTGATGTTACACCTAATTGTATTTCTTTATTTGTTGAATCCTGCAAACAAAATTCGTATTAAGCAAGATTTATAATCGATATATTAATAAGTATCCAATCCTGTTCTAGTGCGAATCAAAGTTAGTATGTTAAGTAGCATTAAAAGAAATAATTCTAAATTTACATACTCTTGCTTTATGTAATTCCACTCCATACATGTCAAGTCGTTTTGCATGGTCTAAGAAGTTAAATTCTGCATCAGCTGGTAATTGACCTCTACACACACAAAATTTCATTAATTATATATCTTATTGTATTATATTCGTAACATATTGTTAAGTACTCTAATAGAATTCTATTCTATTAAACATCAAATGAACATACTTATGAAGCTTATGAAGTTCTGCAATCTTTTTTTCCATTTCTTCTGTTTGTCCCGGTATCAATTGTAAACGTGAAAGATATCCTGGTCCATGTTCATCTGGATGATAATCACCTAATTCAGCTATAATACACATTTTTATATAAAAGTACACGCACATGCAAACGCACCGACGCACACGCACACACACATTTATTTAAATATTTGAATATATTATTCTATATTTTATTCCATTTTATTTTATTTAACATATCGATTTTACGTACACTGAACAGTATAACTTGCTATAAGACAAGCTGTACTGGATGGTAATTGAAGTTTGCCTTGCAGAATGTCCCTTCGTATTTGTAAATAAAACTGATATCTAGTGTATTCTTCTTGTAATTTACTAGGATCTGACACATAAAACTTTACTCTAAAGAAAAATTGACCACCTAAAATATGTATAATTTTTTCAAGATTGTAACATAAAGTTTATGTTTACGAATGTACATGCAATATTGATATAAATAATATATTTTAATGTATATGATGTTACCATAAATAAATTCTATGAGTTAAATAGAAAAATATGATCTTTACCCTTACTTCTTATCTGCTTCTTCATTGGCTTGGTAGGGTCTAACCATCTCTAAAATAATTTAAATTTTAAGAATGTAATATCAAATTTTATAAATTATTTTATTTTTATATTATTTTATAAATTCTTTCAGTAAAGTGTTCTAAAAGTTCTTTACCATTATGTCAGGGCTAGATGACGTTGCTGTAGCTCCATTTTCTGCATACTGTAATCCAAAATAATCTTTTTCTACTAGTTCTAGATGTTGAAATACTAAATCCAATAATGTTTGTCCTTTAGCTCTTTTCTAAAATGCAATAATTGTTATGAATAAATAATATCAACAAATGTTTAATTTTCTACAAACTAAGATAATCAGAAACTTACATCTAATTGAAATGTATGTTGCAAATCATCAAGAAAAACAACAGTCGCTGATAGAGATTTCAATCTGCGATTCCGTGCCAACTCTGCACCTCGAACATGGTAGCTCCCACTGGAGCCACTCAATGCTCTACGTGATACACTTTCAATCATCTCAAAAAAGTGAATACTTGTCAACCACCTTCCCGACACCACCTCTCTGCTACGCTGGATATCTATATGCCCAAATATTATTAATGTGTTGTGTATCATAATATGAAGCATGCACCTACGATGCCAAACATGTATACAATCATTAGTATTGCAATAAAGTTTAAACATAAAAACTAAATCATCTGAAAATTATTGTAAATGATTATAAAAAGTGTTAATATTATCTCTTATTAAAAAGATACTTTTAATAAAAATCTTATATTTAATAAATTAAAATACTTATAAATAAGTATCATCCAGTATTTCTTGGTACAATGTTAATTATAAATGTTTATAAAAAGAATCTACATACGTTTTGTTCCATGTAGATTAAATATATATTTTATAAAAATAATTTAAATGTTATGACATAAAGGTTATATAAGATTATATACTACCACTGTTCTTAAGTCATACTTGGAATAGTATTTACTTGACACATGATGTTAGAGTTGAATTTAAAGCATGAAAGGAAAATAAAATTTATCAAGATTTTGCATCCTTAATAAAACAAGAGTTATATAAGCACCCATCATGCCTACTATGTGTGCCAAGATAATATAGAACAGGGCATTCTGAAAATAGTTCTTGTAACAGGAACAAAAAGTACCCGAGTCAATTATATTGTAAACTATATTCAAAACATGAAGTAAATTTAAATTGAGTTCATTATTTTAATTCAAGTCGATATTTGATTTATACGTATATGTGAAATATTATTAGTATCTAATAAATTAGAAATATATATTTTTTGATAGCAGATTGTGAGCTCAATTTGATAATTCAATTGTATGTTAACATAATTATTCTTAGTAACAAAACAATAAAGTTAATTAAAATAACCACATACATTATGAAGAAATGTACTTACACTCATTATATATTGTAACACATTCAATTGCAATAGATGCACATATAATCACATACACAATAACAAAATTTTGGACTCATTAATTTAATTGTAATTTAAAATTTATCGCAATATATAATATACAATATATATTATACAAATCCCTTAAAATATTCTACAATTTTAAATAGTTTTTTCTTTTTCTTTAAACCTTTTTTCATATTTTAATTTCTAATTTCAGTAATTCGCACGTGAAACACTAGTCCATTTAATGTAGTACACTCTCAATGAAATAAAAAATACGGATAGCACTATTGTAAAATATAATACCCATCTGTTTGAGCTACTCGATATTAGATTATTATTAATGGAATTATAATGCATTCAAGGTTTATTTAACGCGATCACATTATATTGACTTTATAACCCATAAAGTAGTGACACAAACAAATCGTGGAAGTAATGATATTACTTAATTACTGTTGAAAGCATTTTGTAATATCCATTATTGAACTGACACGTACAATATTAATATAAATTCCATGTTCAAGGTAAAGAATTTTAGGAAGACTTTATGTTTTAAAAATTACGATATCGTTAGTGATCGAAGAACATCATTCTTCTTTTTATTTAGTGGCTGTGACGCAACTGCCGCGTCTTAAGCCATAACCTAGTGTAAAAAGTATTTCATTCTTAACAGACAATACAGTACACACATGCGCGAATTGTAAACATCTACGCGATTCGATAAAAAAAACATCGATAGAATATACTTTAATAAAAAATTACGAAGTAAAAGTAAAATAATATCTGAAAATGAAAATAAATGAAAGTTCTGCAAAATTATATTTAAAATGAAACTTTCTAAGTTTTCGTTTTAGCTACCTTCCGAGAAGAATTTCTTCTTTTTATCATTATTATTGACATATTCTTCGAATATTTACGAATGAGAACATCTCTATGGATTTGCCTTTTAATTAATGTAGAATCATACGTGCGTTTGCATACATACGTACTCATACGTTTGTATTTACAATTTTTTATAGGACAGTAAAGTTTACGTTTCAATCCTTTAGCTGCAGAGATAAAAAGATGTAAGAATTATGAATATCCAACGAAAGACATATTCATAATAATAAAACAATAAACTTTAATATAATTTTTAAATGTTATAACAAAATAAATGCATATTGTTTTACTTGAAAATTAAGATTGATCAAGGACAGATTGTCCGGTTTCCATCAATTTAGAGACATCATGTGAATCCTACATAATGTAGTACAAGTAGGTAGCGAAAATGATGACACTGTAGGAGACGTTAGTTACCCATCTAAAGATGGCTTAGGAAATGGTTAATAATGTGGAGACGCATAACCTGGTTATGGCTAAAGACTGCGCATGCATGTCATAGCCATTAAATAAGAAGAAGAAGAAGATGTGGAGACGGCCAGCCTGAGTGGACCTATGGTGACACTTGTAACAAACCGCAATGCAATAATAAATTGGACACCTAACCCAGTAACGCATGCATTCATTTTCCACGCAATTGCATTTTATAATACTATTAGAAGAAGCAACTTTTTTACTTTGAAAAAAGAAGTATTTGGTATAATAATTTCAGCAGACTTTTTTGTGTATACTAGGCCAAAAAGTTGCAACATTATAATTCATGAAAAGAGTATTAACTTTCAAAAGAACATATTTTCGTATAAAATGATTTAAATAAGTTTCACGAATTATTATCATTATTACGACGATCAATCTCTAAGTTATCTTTATAAAACGAAACAATACTGTAAGAATATAGAAACTAAATATTCAATTTTAACGAAAATCATAGATAAACTTAATTGGTATATTTAAAAAATACATTAAAATTTCCCCTTGATGATACATATTTTTTAAATCGATCTACGGTCTCTTTTCATCGAGATATTTACCTTTGAAACGAATAATAAAACAGACGATTCTTCAATTTCTTACTACGAGTGTACCTAAAGGCAAGTTTACGCGTGCCTAGCATCGTGTTAACATGTTGCACATGGAAACTAGAAACCTAGTGGTCGTTAATAGGCGGGTTCACATTCGTGCGATAAGAGGCGACGGAAACACTCATTGTGATGTGATGCGTATGCCGAAAGAGAGAAAGAGAGAACAACATATGTAATATTATTTTTATTTATTAAGCTGTTGTGCGTGTTCCGCCATGCTGCTGTGGAACGCCATGCCATTCCGGATGAAATTCTTCCCGCCGCGTGGCCCATCATAAACTTGTGGATTCTGGTTTGCGTTGTTGGGTTATAAATTCCGCCATCTCCTTGTTGGACAACGTTGAATTTCAATAGTTGTTGCGCATTTATCGTAAAACAGGCAAAGAAGATGTATAATAGCGTACAGCGTGGAGTAGCTGTTATTTGAATGTTTTGTTGCTCATCCTTTGTAGAAGCCGCAATTATAATTTTATGACGAAGTGACTTTATTATCTTTTGTGTAACGTTTAATAACCTGAAGATAAATTATGGCAAACGTATCGCTTGACAAAGAGACATTTTTTAGACGCATAAAGCGTCTTTATGTAGCGTGGAAAGTAAGTGGTCGAGAGTTAACGTTCAACTTGGATAATATTTTTTTCTTCAGTTTTGAAAATTATTGTTATTATTTCTTTTAACAGGATGGAGAATTCGGTATCGATGATAGTTTTAATAAAATGGATTGTCTTGTTTCTGCTGTTGGTACGGATGAGGATATTGTTTACAGTAAATCCACGGCACTCCAGGTACATTACGTTTGTTATTATTAACTAGTTATTCGTCTTGTTGTAGTTGGATTGATAGTCATTTGTTTATAAATTACACTTGTGTCAAAATTATTACAATTCCTTTGTATTTGTTTCATATCCTTTGCAATATTCAATATATCGATATTAATTTATTTATTATTATATTTTTAAACCATTCCTATTTCTTCTCTTGCTCGCACATATTTCTTTCGATTTCTTCGTTTTATTATTACACATAACATAAAAAAAAATAGAGAAGGTTGATTTATTTCTATTGATCTATTTGTATGTATATACTCTTAAATTAATACAATAAATGTATTTTTTTCTTTAAGCAGTATAAATTAATATATGAAATCAATTAATTTTAATAATTATTTTCAGACATGGTTGCTCAGTTATGAACTTACAGATACTATTATGATTTTGGCAGACGAATCTATTAATTTCCTAGCTAGTAAAAAGAAAATAGAATTTTTAAGAAAAGTGGAAGGTCAAAAAAGCGAAGATACAGGTGTTCCTCCAGTTAAATTATTAGTTAGAGACAGGGTATGTACTTCATTAATATATTTATGTACTACATACAATATAAGTACTTATAAAAATTTATATGTATATAAGTATTTACGTATCCATACACCATCACTTCTATTTTTTTTATAGAGCGATGAAGATAAAGCTAATTTTACGAAACTTATTGACACTATAAAGCAGAGTAAAAAGGGTAAAACATTGGGTGTTTTCTCAAAAGAAAACTATCCAGGTGCCTTTATGGATGCATGGAGGGCTGCTCTAAAATCTGAATCTTTTGATACAGTAAAATTAAATTTATGAACTAATACCCAAATTATAATGCAAAAATATAAACAACTATCGCATATGTTAATGTATATATTATAATATAGATAGACGTGAGTGCAGCTGCTGCCTATGTTATGTGTCCAAAAGAAGACCCAGAAATTCTTACAATTAAGAAAGCATGCTTTGTATCCGTGGATGTTTTCACAAAGTACCTTAAAGATCAAATCATGGAAATTATTGATTCTGACAAGGTATTTGATAATTAAAGTAAACTTTTAGAAGCTGTTGCATCTATATTCCTACAATATGTACAAAAATTGTTATCTAACTTATGAAATGAAATATTTTAGAAAGTTAAACATTCGAAATTAGCAGAAGGTGTGGATGCTGCTATAACAAATAAAAAATACGTAACCGGTGTCGATGTGACTCAAGTTGATATGTGTTATCCAGCTATTATACAAAGCGGTGGAAATTATTCATTAAAATTCAGTGTTGTTAGCGATAAAAACATACTTCATTTCGGCGTCATAGTGTGTTCTCTTGGAGCTCGTTATAAATCTTATTGTTCCAACATAGTTCGAACATTGTTGGTCAATCCTACTAAAACTATCGAGGTAAAATATAAACGAGTATTTTATTTTTAATACAAAACGAACTTATTGACAATATTCTAAAGCAATGTTAAAGTAATTTCAAATTATTTTACAGTTTCATTAAATATCGTAAGATATTAGTATTGATTTGTAGTTTCATAAAGTTATATTTTTACAGAGAAAAAAGAAAAACTTTTTATTATTATTAGTTTAAAAGTATAATATAACAATATACATTGCAGGATAATTACAATTTTCTTTTACAACTTGAGGAAGAAATTTTAAAAAAACTTACAGCAGGAGTAAAAATAAGTGAAGTATACGAAGCTGGCATAAAATTTGTTAAAGACGAAAAGCCTGAAATGTTAGATCATTTAACTAAAAATTTTGGTTTCGCTATGGGTATTGAATTCAGGGAGAGTTCATTATTATTGGGTCCAAAAACTCATGCAGTAGCTAAAAAAGGCATGGTATTTAATATAAATGTTGGGCTTGCAAATCTTTCAAATTCAGATGCTATTGAAAAAGAAGGAAAAATTTATGCTCTATTTATAGGAGATACTGTTATAGTAAACGAGGTAGATATTATTTGGTTTTATATCATGATTTTATATTATTTAATTTTATATTAATCCCTTTAATTTTAATTAATCCCTTAAAATTTAATAAAGAAACATATACTTTATTGTCTCGTATATATTAGGGTCAGCCTGCTACAAATTTAACAACATCAAAAAAGAAGGTAAAGAATATTGGTATATATGTCAAAGACGACGAAGAAGAAGAGGAAGAAGGAAGTGGGAAAGAAAATGAACCAAAACCGGAAATATTAGGTCGTGGAAAAAGAACCGCAGTTATAGAATCAAAGCTAAGAACAGAACATAGTTCGGAGGAAAAGAGAAAGCAGCATCAAAAGGAATTAGCTCAACAATTAAATAAAATTGCTAAAGCCCGATTAGCTCAACAATCTGGTGGTAAAGAACAGGAAAAAATTCGTAAATCAACAGTATCATATAAAAGTTTGAGTCATATGCCACGTGAACCAGAAGTGAAAGAACTAAAACTATATGTTGGTAAGCATCGTACAATAATTCTTTTTTATTTTATAAAAATTGTAATATAAATGAAATACATCATAATTATTATTTTTCACAGATAAGAAATATGAAACTGTAATTTTACCTATTTTTGGTATTCCTGTACCCTTTCATATATCGACAATTAAAAATATTTCTCAGTCTGTCGAAGGTGACTACACGTATCTTAGAATAAACTTTTTTCATCCTGGTGCAACAATGGGCCGCAATGAAGGAGGTTCTTATCCGCAACCTGATGCTACATTCGTTAAAGAAGTGTAAGTACTAATAAAATTTAACTTAATTAATATATTTCATAACAATGTTCTTTATACATAATCCTAAACTTGTTACTAAATTAAAAAAGAATGGTATGATATTTTTAGAACATATCGAAGTACAAATACCAAAGAACCTGGTGAAATTTCTGCACCTTCTTCTAATTTAAACACAGCATTTAGATTAATTAAGGAAGTTCAGAAGAAATTTAAGAACAGAGAAGCAGAAGAAAGAGAAAAAGAAGATCTGGTAAAACAAGATACATTACTATTGTCACAAAATAAGGGTAACCCAAAATTAAAAGACTTGTACATTCGGCCAAATATTGTTACGAAAAGAATGACTGGAGGCTTAGAAGCACATACTAATGGATTTCGCTACACGTCTGTTAGAGGTGATAAAGTAGACATCTTATATAACAACATAAAAAATGCTTTTTTCCAACCATGTGACGGTGAAATGATAATACTTCTTCATTTTCATTTAAAAGTAAGTATTGTTGTTAGTTAGTTAAAGAATTAAAATTTAAATAAATAATATAACTAAGATTGAAACTAAATAGGATTATTATTACTTTATATAAACAAATTATGTTATTCTTTTTAGCATGCTATTATGTTTGGCAAAAAAAAGCATGTCGATGTACAGTTTTATACGGAAGTTGGTGAAATTACTACAGATTTGGGTAAACATCAGCACATGCACGATCGCGATGATCTTGCTGCAGAACAATCTGAACGAGAACTTAGACATAAACTAAAAACAGCATTTAAAAGTTTTTGTGAAAAGGTATTAGCAAATATGATATATTGAATATTGCCAGATATTTTTATTTTAATGTCCTTAAACAACGTTTATAAATTTATAGGTCGATGGTATGACAAAGCAAGAAATTGAATTTGATACTCCATTCAGAGAGCTAGGATTTCCTGGTGCACCATATCGAAGCACTGTTCTTTTACAACCTACTAGTGGTTGTTTGGTTAATCTTACAGAATGGGTAAGTTACAAGTAAAATATTATTAATTAATTTTCAGGAAAAATAAATATTTGTTATCTATTGTATTGTTTGCATCATTTATGTCTGTAACAGTATTTTAATTGTTTTGAATTACAGCCTCCGTTTGTCATTACTTTAGAAGATGTTGAACTCGTCCATTTTGAAAGAGTACAATTTCATCTGAAAAATTTTGATATGATTTTTGTTTTCAAAGATTATCACAGAAAAGTAGCTATGGTTAATGCTATTCCAATGAACATGCTGGATCATGTTAAGGAATGGTTAAAGTAAGTTATTTCTTTACTTTATTCAAAACATTAATTTAATTTTGGCTAAGAAAATTCGCTTGATACTTGAAGCATAGTTATCATTAATATAACCTTTATATTATGTTTTAATACTATATAATTTTGTTTAGTTCTTGTGATATCAGATATTCCGAAGGTGTACAATCTTTAAATTGGACAAAAATTATGAAAACTATAACGGACGATCCTGAAGGCTTTTTCGATAGTGGTGGTTGGACATTTTTAGACCCTGAAAGTGATGCCGAAAATGAAGATGTTGACGATGAAGAAGAAGAAGAAGAGGATGATGCTTATGAGGTATATATATATA
>JAITYT010000158.1:2090605-2108224 GCA_025433975.1 Liostenogaster flavolineata
TACACCATTCTGCAAATTTGCAGGCTCTGTATAAATACTTCACATTCTAAAAATATCATAAAATATCATTATATTATGTTATTTTGCTGTCACTATTTGTATAAGTCTTATAGGATATTATAAAAAAAAATCATAAAAGACGTAGCAGAAAATAAAATATCAATAAGCTTCTGTTATAATTACTAACATTAATGCGTTACTATTAAAATATATTACTTTGAATGTGATTTACAAAAGCAAACCTTTGTTTGTTGAAATAAATTCAAAAAAGTATAGGCATTTCCAGCAACACCATGGCATATACCATATCCTTTTTTAAGTAATCCTCGCGACCAGATCACCTCACCACATTGTACAGCTGTTTCTAAGAAGCTCTTATCTTGAAATATCTGTAATGGTACAAATAACTTATAAAAACGTACGCGTCCATATTTACATTTGATTTTATAAGAGTTTTTGTAAATAATTAACTGAATAAAAATATAAGAACCTCGTAAGCAAGACAATATAACATAGTCATTCCAGGTGCACCATGGCACCAATGTATTAATTTATCTGTAGTGCTTCCTATAGATGAAGGAAAGTTTCCTGATGGATATTTTATATTTTGAAGATACTGCAGTGCAGGTAGTACATAGTTTTTCATTTGTTCTTCTGTCAAATATTGCCGACCCTGTGAAATAAAATTGAAATTGTTTTGCATTATAAAGTTTCGTCCTATTTTGCGAGGCAGAATACTTTCCTCTGTGTTATTATATAAGGATTATAATAATGCTGATATTAGACATGTCATACTTGCAACAGAATATAAAGAATTCCACCTAATCCATGTGCTCCACCAAGATACTCAGTGTCATGCCAAGAATACATTATTGGCGTCTTATATTTTCTTGATACAGAATATGCATTTCCAGATGTTATAATAGCAGATACAACCTGGAATCATTTTTAACAAATTAATAAAGAGTTTTTAATATTGTACATGATACATCTTGACAAAAATTTAATTAAATATGAGTTTGTAAAAAGACTTCGTACATTTACTATTATCATTTTCACTTTATATATAAAATACCTGTTTAATAAGTTGTTCTTCAATAGGAGGAGGGGATATATTTGAATTCACATAAAGAAGAGAAAAGAGATACCCAGCTCTTCCATAAAGTAATTCATCTGGTGTACGGCTGCTTTTATCTAATGCACTTGAAGATAAAGATTTTAATCTGAAATAAATTATTATGTTATTTATGTATTTTTAAATATGTTTAACATATATTGTTATAAAAATTATTAATGCACGATAACTAATTGCTACTAATTTACTTTTTGCTTACGTTATAAAAATGGGTGTTTTGAGAGAATGTACAAGAAGAGAAATAATAATTAAACTATGACATTAACCATAAACTGCAAGTATTACTTACTTCAAAATCGTGTCATGAGACTCATCCTTATTTCCAATAGAGTTACAAATAGTTGCCATAAGAGCTAAAGGACCAGAAAGTCCAGTTAGAAATGTAACTTCTCTTTTACCTCTAAAGTTATTTATACAAGTTTTCAAAAGTTGAACTGCTTTCTAAAAGAAAAGTAAAATATGTAGATGTATGTATGGTAGAAATAATACAGGTAAATAGTTGCTTTTGATAAAAAACGATAAATTTACATACAGCGGTATATTCAGGTTCGTTCAAACATTTCCCATAAAGGTGAAACATATATGCGATTCCTGCTGTTCCTGTATATATGGAATAATCGTCATCATAACTCCAATATTTTTTATTTTCTTCTAGCTTATTTAACAATTTTTTAGTGTTTTCAGTTAACGTCGTTTTAAAATTTTCAACTTCCAACGCAGAACCCGAATAATCATCGAATGGATTTTTGTAATTCCTTGAACCTTCCATCACGATCCAAGTTGACGTTTGTTTACCACTGAGTATGAATTTTTGCAGTAGTTTAAATATATTTGATCTTAAATTTATATTTATTATGTTACGACATTTCCCAATGGAATTAAAAATAGCACAGCTCGTCTAAAATACAATTTTATAAACAAACGTTTCGCTGGTGTTATGTTTATGAATTTTATTTTGTACATGAAAAAGAAAGTATTTATAGAGCATAAGTTGGTACCATGATAATGTAATATTATGCTCACATCTCCTTTCAGCTAATATTAGAAGCAGTGTGCAACTAATTCCACACAGAATTATATCGATCCACTTCAATTTAATAAAATAAATAATTTTAATAAAATAAGCGATTTTCAAGTTTTCATAAGTTCAATTTCGAGCCACCGATATTATGCTGATAAATGTCAACAATTTAGGATATCTATAATATTGCGCATCAATGATTGCAATAATATTGCGCATCTATAGTGATTCAAGTCAATGATATTTAAAGGATCTAAATCTTTCTGTCGCTCTCGTAACGATTAATTTAAATATAATAAATAAAAAACCAGTACTTTTATAACATAATAAGAATAATTCACAATTTGGGGACAATATGTAACTAAGTGTATAAGATTACATTACTTCTATAATAATTATTATGCTAATAATATTATTAATATTAATATATATACATACTGTATATACGACGTAAATAATTTGATTCATATTATTGATTGTTCTTTTAAATTATAGATATATATCTCTTATGATACAAAATAGGCAAAAAATTCGAAACTAAGTAATAAATGATATTTTTTTTATGTATCATGCAAAATCGAATAAATGGTGTACTGTCGGTTATTTAATACAATATTTCTTTTATTTTGTAAAATTGTAATTACTACAATTATCAGAAATATTTTGTTTCAAAAATAATTTTATATATATATTATATGTTCGTTTGTTCTTAAAGGTTCGCAGTACATACTCATAGATGGAAAATCTCTTGCATAGTTTTGCACGTATAAAGAATATAGAAACTTTAATTAGAGCTTATCCAACGTAACGTCGTAATGCGTTATTGCGATTACTCTCCATTATGTTCATCATCCACAGAACCACGAACGTCGGCGATAGTCTATGGATTAATTTAATAATACCGACTAATATCGAATGTGGAAAGAAACCAGTCGTAACATTCTCTTTGCCAATCGTACATATTGCATTATGTACGTATTTGTCAGGCGTTGGCACCATCCATCCTGGTTTTGGCGAATCAGAGGTATGATTCGTTACAGTACCAGGTAATAAACATTGCACAATGATACCTTGTTTTCCATACTCGATCTGTAAATCTCTACTAAATTTTAAAACGTATGCTTTTGTCGCTGCAAAAACTGTCAGCAGTGGACTTGGTATCACCGCGACGGTAGAAGCTACGTTTACTACAATTCCTTTTCCTCGTACTACCATCTGAGGTAATACTATGCGACACATATTTGTCAATACTACAATATTGCACTGTATTATGTTCATGTATATTTTCTCTTTGTGAGGTAGGTCCAAAAAATATTCAGGATGTGGGTTTGATATGCCGAGGTTATTAATTAATATACCAACTTCCAGTCCTAAAATTTCTTTCTCTATATTTTTGTAGGCGTCCATGCCGTCAGAAAAATTTAATTTAATTGATCTTGTTTTAACATTGTAAAGCGTTTCTATATCATGTGCTATCGCTTTAAGGCCGTCTTCCTCTAAATTTATCAAAACGATGTTCAGGCCCATTTTTGCGAAGGTTTCGACGTATGCTTTTCCTATACCATGCGAGCAGCCCGTGATAACTGCCCATTTTCCCATCGAGCAGACATCTACATACGCTTGAGACGGGAATACCATTCTCACTATCCTGTAGAAGAGATTCCGAGAAAATCTGTACCCCCAATACAAAATCGTGATGTAACCTACTTTATTGACGATGCCCATAATGATTTGTGTTATCAATTATCTAAGAAGAAGGATAACATCTGTAAACTCTTCTTTATCCGTTGATAGTCATTCAGCATCGTAATATTATTTTAATATAATTTAATTGCGAATCAAGTTATATTTTTACTTTCGGGATATGTTCTTGTGTGATAATAAAGTTTTGCATGCACATTAGGAGAATATGTTTATTCAAAAAAATGTGAAATTATATGAACAAAAATATCGTTACATACATGAATAAAATATATTAAATTGTCATATTGCCGATTTATATCGAATTTGTATCGAACAATCGATGAAAAAAGAATAACGTGATCAATTGATTTTCACATTTTTTTTATTTAATTTAACGTATCGAATAATAATGATTAAAATATCATTCCAAAATTATTTGTTGCTTTATAACAGCCAAAATCGAAGAAGTTTAATTTGATCGTTTAAAGCTGTAGAGCTGGTGCCACCGACGACTTTATATTGCTCTACGCTGTTATGAAAATCCCAAATTTGTTGAATATCTTCCTCGAAAACGGAGCTAAAACATTGTAATGCTATAGAAACTGTTATAATATCGTTATTTAAACATACCGAAAAATTTACCTTATCGTACGTAATTGTTCTAGAGACAGTTTGTAAAGCGGTACTTCATTTGATTCGGAAAGAGCTACAACCTTGCCTGATAAATGATGAGCTTCTCTAAAAGGTACCTACAATTTCATTAACTGTTTATACAAAACAAGAATAAGGGATTAAATCTAAATTAATCTAAATTATTATTTTCAAATATCACGTTACTACGACCAGTAACGAGTTACGTGCGTCAATTATTTATTACACTATATGTTATTGTTATCTTGTAACGACTTTATAATCTATTTCAGATCCTTTAGAAGAAAGGAACAGACGTACTTATCAATAACGATGTAACTATGTATTCTCTAGATATTTTCTACTCACTCCTTTACGAACGAGATAATAAGCCATATCGGTCGCTAGCATATTGGGTGTAAGAGAATCGGCAAATTTATTATTAATTATTTGGAGAGTTTTTAATGCCTTTCCCGCAATATGAAATATATCATCAAGAATATCGAGTGCAGAAAACAAAGCATCTTTATCCTCTTGGAGATCTTTATTATATGTCGATGGAATACCTTTTAAAACCGTCATGAATCCCATACACTAAAATAGTTAATATAGCTATATGATATCAATAAAATGAAATTTATTCTGTTAGAAAACAAAAGTTGTTAAAAGTCAACCTTGCCGAGTAAAGTTCCACTCTTTCCGCGTATCAGTTCTACACAATCTGGGTTACGTTTTTGAGGCATTAAACTACTGCCCGTTAAAAATTCATCTGAAAATCTCACAAAGCCAAATTCTTCACTGCTATAAATAATTAAATCTTCGGAGAGTCGACTTAAGTGAACGGCTGTTAGCGATGACCAAAATAAAAACTCGGCTGAAATATTGTTAAACTTTAATTTGAATTAGAACGTCGAATATGGATTAAAAATTTAGTCCGATTCAGAGATCTGCAAGAGATCAAAAATGTAAAAGGGGCCACCAACAGGATTATAAATTTTAACAAATTATACAACACCTCTTGCGTAACTGTAAATACTTCTAGCAAATCAATTCTAATCTGAAGTAGAAAGTAAAAAAGAAACTCAACTCAACAAAATTAATCGTAGCTTCTCTTTTGATTTGACATCTAAATATGAATTATTCATTATATAGTTTTTGTTAACGTATAACATAGAGAATAATTAATTTTTTATATAATGATTTATAATTACCGACAAAATCTCTATCAGCCACAGCGTACATACTGTTATACGTTATATCCTCAAAATCAAGATCAGATGCCAAGGATTTTCGATCAATTTCAAAAGGATTTCCTGCTATCGCTCCACTACCCAAGGGTAATACATTTACACGTTTACGAATTTCTCGTAATCTTTCAAAATCCGCTTTTGCGCTCCAAGCATAGCTTCGTGCGAAAAGAATATATATTTATTGAAAAAATTAAAGGATAAATTTTATCAAAATAAAAAGTACAACGTGTGAGTTCACCTAAGAAGCCAATGAGACCATCTGACAGGTTGCGCTCGTTGCATGTGCGTGTATCCTGGCATAATTACATCTGCATGTTCTTCAGCTTGAACTAAAATCACCTGTACAATTCAAAACGCGTATTAAAATCTCATTAAGTTCGTCTATCCATGATCGAGCGACATTAAACATTCACTCGCATTTTCTGTGTCAATTTTATAATATGAAAAATGCTTAAGAATTATTTTCAAGTTTCCTTATTTTCATCAATAAGAAATATCGTTTTTTCGTGTTCAATAAATAACTTTTACATAAATTCCAAGCATGCTCGATGCACATAATAAATCGTATTTATTATTATCACCATTGAATTCTAGGAAAGGTCATTAACGCGTGAATTTAAAAGAATACTTTTAACTATACGCGTCGAAAGTTATCTCCCCTTTGACTGTGTGATTGCGCTTCAGTGATAAAACAAGAATGACCTTTTATCAGTATGCGTATGAATTATCATCATTGGATTGTTTGATATACGACAAAGAAAGTATTCTTTTATCGATCGTGTAATTTGCAAAAATTAAAAATATTAATAAATTCTTACCTCGATGAAATTTTTAATTTTTAATAACAGCTTATCTATTCGGTTGCGCAGATATAATCTAGTATCAGTCACTGTTTGATCGTTTCTACTTCTTCCCGTGTGCAATTTTTTCGCCACATTGCCGATTAACTCCTACAAATAACACTTATAGTCCCGTTAGTGTATGTTTTATGATTAAAATAAAATAATAAAACCAAGAAAAGTCTTACTCCGAGTCTTCGTTCGTTCGCACTGTGGATATCTTCATCTTCGGCGTGAATAACAAATCGATCATCGTCCCATTCAGCTTGAACCTAAATCAAAGATCGCGTAAAAATGTAACTTGAGATTTTACGATGAACGTATATTCGATGTGGATATGTTAACTTCTCGTCTTTCTTATTGTAACATTGTATTTAAATACAGTAAAATACATAGTAACATTTATATACTTCAAGTAAAAAACTAATATGAACACAAATATGACACCTTATGAAGGCCAGAAACAATGAGTTGGACTTCCTTATCGGACAAAAGATTTGCTTTAACGAGTGCTCTTGCATACGCGATGCTTCCCTGAAAGAAATAAATATATTTTTCGCTATAGGATTACAATATTTATGCAATTTCAGAATTTGAACCTTCTAATCAGTTAATTATCAAATAAAATTACGTATACTGGATTACTATACCTGAATATCTTCGGCGTACATTCGTTTATCGATATGAATCGACGAATTCAGCTTATGAAAATCTGGATCGATATTTTCAGAGAAACGACCACCCCATAATTTTTGGCAAGTCTACGTGTGAATCGACAAGACTTATAATCTTAGACAAGACTTAGGAAAAGTATTTTATGCAATTACATCATAAATAAAAGAAATTTTATATATGCAATGATAGAAATATAAGTGTGTTTCTTACCCGGGCTGGTATCATAACGACGACTTTCTACTGAATGAAATCATAAGCTGTTCTTCAGTTATTCGTATAGTTGTTTTGAAAAAAAATTACGAGTTATCATTATTGCGTAATAATATTACGTATTCGATATTTATGTATCAAATTCTTACAGTTTCTTGTATCTATGAAATTCTTACAGCTTTTTGTATCTATGAAATTCTTACAGCTTTATCTTTAATTTTTTTTATTATTTTCCATTCCTTCTTATGTACGTACAACTTATCTATTCTTTAGTTCGATTTACACTTTCATTTCTTTTAAAATGTACACGATACGCGTGCTCTTTTTGCAATCAGTCGAACATATAAATTCGAGATTGAAAGAGTCGAATCTTTTTTTAGGAGGGGAAAAAGAGGGAATAAAAATGTACAATAAAACAATATAAAAACACGGAAAGGTAAAAAACGAAAAGAAATTTTTGTAAGTAAAAAGCGTGATAATGCGTTCAAACCACAAAAGTTTGGGTAGACGAGCGATGTCCTTAACTATTTCCTTTACGCGTTCTAATCACGATTGCGGTTTATTTTTTCCCGTTTGCAATCACGGCATTAAAATGTAGAACGTGATAATATTTATCATCATCCTTCTTATGAAACCGTGTAGTGACAATAATAATTGTCATTATTCGTAGTGCAGGCGTTTAACAACGAAGATCATTGCGACACTAGCCGCGTAGTATCATTCGTAGTATCATAGAACGAGATAAAGTACAATGAATTTGTTATCGAAGAGTGAAACGAAAGCGCGCAGTGACACCCCAAACAATTACGACCGATAACAAAAATGTTCGAAGATCGAAATTAATTATAAAGTGCATCGATTGCGACACCGAATCAGTCTCACGGGTGCGATCCTCGTTGTATCAGTGCGATTCTTCTGTTCTTGCGCGGATTCATAGTAAAAGAAAATCCAAATACTGCCTTTATTTCTTTTTTGTAATAATACGTACATCGTGCAACACGTAAGTGAATATAGTTTTATTGATATATTGAATATAGTAAATTTAGAAGATATAAACATGCAAAGAACATCCATAAGAAGCGTCGACAAACAAATGGATATAGAACTATTCGCGACATGGAAATCGTAGCATAAATCACTTCCGGATTTTAAATCATAACAGAATGAGCTACGTTCCCTTAGTACGTATTGCACTGATAAACATAAATCGAAAGAAAGGAGAACATTATGTTTAAAATATCCTTATCTAAACGGTAATCGACGACCAGTGCTTTTATCTCGATCAATCCACATCGATCATTGTTCTGTTTCTTTGTCGCAGTATCATCCGTCTTCTTATAGTGATCGAAATCGTCGCTGCAACAAGGGTTTCGTTTTATAAGTCGTAGGACGAAGGAAACATGGAATTACGGGAAAGCGTAGAAACTCCTGACAAAGGTGCTGATGTCAAGGCGAATATGGAATCGCAGAAAAACGTAGAAACCCTTGACGAAAATGTCGATACCAAGACGAACAACATCGTCGGAGATGCTGGTGAAGTCGCAGTCGTATCCATTGATACGACTGACAAAAGAGTGCAATCTAACATTTCGCGGCAAAGTAACTCCTTTGCGGCGAAGAAGACCGTCGCCCAAGGGATGATGGATGTGGCCTTAATTACGGCAAATGCGAATCAATTACGTTATCTCATCGAATATCAACGAGACAGCCGCACTTTTTACATAACTCTGTCCCTCATCATTGTCAGCCTTATACTACAGGTACGAATATTTTACTGTTCAAACGTATCGTTCACCAGTCAAGTCGAACAACAATTTCGTTAACTCACGACACAACGAACGAACTTACGAGTAGTCATTTATTAGTATTTGGTACTTAGCACGTAGATCGTCAAGCTCAAAGATGAAAAATATATCTGGTACTCATTTCACTATTGGATATAAGAAATCCTTGAAACAACAACAAAATATTCTTGGCTTGTTTTTACCGCATGATTTATACATTGCTTTTGATAAAAACTTATTATTTGTAAAATATATATCATTGCACTATCGTCGTGTACAAATATGTACAACGATTGCGGATTAGAACATAAAATATTCTACGATTCTTCGATATTGCATTAAAAGGCTTAAATTGATTTACTCAAACGAAATTAAGCAAACGGTAGTACGATCGTTATTCCAAATATTTATGATTTATTCGACAGTAATATTATATTTCCGATACATTTAAATAATAATTTGCGATTATTTGAGTGTTAATATAAAACATTATGAGTGAGTACAAAATGTGTATTCTTCGATCCTTATTTTCAGATAGCTGTGGGTATCAGTTTGATCTTTAAAGGACGTTTCGACATTAAAGGAAAATCAAAATCGATAAATGCCGAAAGAATTAATAATTATGTCGTAGTAGCAGTTTTTCTTATAACGATTATCAATGTTTTTATAGCTGCGTTTAGTGGTAGTCCATCCATCGCACCTCTTGAAAATAATCCGTGATCAAGATTATTTCGATTAGTTGCATTATTCGATTATTGACTCGTAGGAAACAAATCTATTGTGCGTGCATTATTATGCATCGTATTAAATAGTATATGATAAATTCGCGAATAAGCGTGACCCAAATTTTTTTACTTGTTTATTTCTTGAATTTAAAAAGCTTCATATCTAATATATGAATTATTAAATATTTTCTATCATAATATTTTAATTATTTTATTTTTACTAATAAATAGAAATGTACGTTTTTAACATTAACGTTATTTTTATTACCCTCTTGTGTAACAGATAATACGAACAATTGTAAATTTATTCTTTACCGTCCAGATAATAGTGGACGTGATTAATATTTTAAATAAGAAACAATTGTTAGACCTGAATATACAAATGTTTAAATGTTTAACAATAACATTACTTACATTATTCCCGAATGTACAATATCAATTATTGAGACTGGCCTATATATTTTTGTATACACGCATTCATACGTATAATCGATCATACATATGTATGTATTTACATATATACATGTGCATCGCTAATACATCATTCTTTGGAATCATTTTAGTATCGACTAAAATTAAAACTTTGCTTGCATATAAGAGCTCCTTATAAGAATAATTTAATGTTATTTATATTGTTATTGTACAAAGTATAATTTTTAAAAGATTTAAATTATAATTTTAGGCAATTGTTTGTTCAAAGTGCTATTTTGCAATAATATTTCTCATACGAGAAATGGAATGTAAATGATATACTTCTCCACCGTTTATAGTTTTTCAATGTACAATTACACTAACAAATGAATACACAAAAAAATGAAGTGTCGATTATATTTTACTTTAATAAACTAATTCTCATCGTATTATGCGATATTATTTGATATATCGGCTACTCAAGGAATTACCAAACTCGATCTATCTAATGAACTACTATATTGTATAAATAATGCTCATTTTATAAGTTATCCTTTAATGCTATTTCTATAGTGAATATTTTCATTGACTTAAAAACGCACATTTGCAATTAGCAATTGTATTGTCGAGAATTTTAGTTTTTCTATTATTTTTAAGAAGCATTTTTCATATTATGGCCAAATTTCATTAAAATTAATGAAAATAGATATTACTTGATAAGATATATTCTCATTTATTGATATTTTCAATTAGCAGTATTAGTAAAAATCACAAAAACTATATGGCATGCAATAACAAATTCCAAAATTAATTTTAAAAATATATATAACACTGCAAACTTTAATATTCATTTATATTTTAACAGAAAGAATAATTACTTTCTTAAAATTTTAATTTTGTATATATATATATACATATCACTTCAGACCTATTAATTATTATACATTGTAATATTTTAAATACTTGACAAGAGGATCTTATTATATTGTTTTTATAGATTAAAATAATATTGAATTGAGCGCATTTAAACTATGACATCCATAAAATCAAGGGCTTGTGTTACTATACAATTGCACCAATTATAGGAATTTGTAACATACATACAACTGTGTAATAAAATTAATTATGACAACAATATAAACAGATAATTTATAATTAAGCTGTAAAATAATAATAATAAAATATATAGATATTATTGAATAAGGATTATATGAATAAAGAAATTGTACCATTAGTTTTAAATCTAATAATAGTTAAAATAAAAAGCAAATATTATGCCTCTTAAGCATAAGGAATAATAATACAAAAAATAAGTCTATAGCAAAATTTTAATATAACAATAACTAATACTTTACCACAATCTATGACATATGAATACTTCATTTGACTGCGTTAAAACTAATTTTTATTTTATTTAGTTAGAAAATGTTATGAAATTTAACTTAAGAACAAAAATTTGTTAAATTAAGATTGAAAAATTGTAAGACACTTCGTGTTACATTACATTAAAATATGGTAACTTGGTAATTCTACATCTCTCCCTAGACGTCCATAAAAAATTATTACTCATTTAAATATTTTTTTAACCAGAATTTTCAATTTTACGAGATATGTTCGTAAAAATTTAGCTCTGTAAAAAGATAATGCAATGTAGAGGAAATAATATATAAATATTTATCATATTGTCTTCTGATTGATCGAAAAACATATAGAATTTCAATGTTTTGTAATGTAATACTTTTATTTAATCCATTTATTAATCAGTATCTAATAATTTTTGCAATTATTATTTAACTAGTAGCATATTTTTATTCTTTTTTATTCATATGGATCGTAGTATCTTCAAGGGTCTAAGTTTAGGAAAAACTAAAATTAAAAATGATAGACACTACTTGAAAAGAGAGATGCGGAACTATGTTATGCAATTATATATAGAATAATACAGTACAATATAATTAATAATTAGCATATCTTTTCTCGTATGTGACTAGGATTTCTCCATAGTGGCAAAGAATACCTTGTGCCTTGAATCGTCCTGCTGACCCATTCTTTTCTTTAGACTTCCGTGGTTTTAAAACCTAAGTCATCTACGCAAAATATCTTATAATTATTGTATTATTAACAAAAATTTATACATTATTTATAATATTAAATCTCAAAAAATGATATTACACTACTTCTGCTATAATCGTATATATACAAATACATGAAGCATTTACATGCTACAATATATACATATATATAACATAAATATACATCATTATATGTTAATATATATTTAAATATTTTGTCAATGTGTAATATACATGACATATAATGATACATTATATTATATTAACATGCAATGACGTAATATTATTTATACTATGTCATTTTTTAAATGTTCAACTATAAACGTCCTTTATTATAAAACTTGGACAGGGCAAACTAGGGCAATAGCAATTTAATCACAGACGTTATTTAATTATATAAAGATATTAATGTAAAGAAATTAAAATAATATTCATAAATATGTTTAATATCTTACAATAACGTAAAATCAATGTAAATTGAGTATACATTTATAATTTTATGAGAAAAATAAAGATAAAGAATATTATCAGTGACATATTTTTCTAAAAGGTGATTTTAAACATTTTTAAGTATGATATAGGATATAGATAATTAGGAATGCATTTTATTTAATATATCTAATTGTTGCATTATCAAAAAATGTGTATATTATTATTTGTAAATAAATAGCGTAGTAGGACAATGTGGGCCATATCTATGGGAAAATATTAAGGACTACATTAGAGATAAATAAAAAACTATATTTATCCATAAATCCAAATTTTCAATAGCCGCAAAAAAATATCTCTTTTAAAATATTATTTTTTGCAGCTTTAAAGTAAATATTCATTTATTTTTAAATAACATCAAAAATGTATCCTTGCCCTTACCTGCCCTATCCGTAAAATGCGAATTGTGCCTTTACATTCAAGTATATAATCAAACAGCTTCCAATACTGAATATATTTATCTGATTTTGCTCTTCTTTGGATATTTAAATCAAAATCACTTATAATACACATTTACAGTAGCTAGTCTTTTTAAGTATTTATCGATAGTATGTTTATCACAGTTTTATATTATTGTGTCCTTGGATTATATGACTTTTGTCTGAAATGTTTGGTATATAAATTAATAGAAAGTATATTACTTAATAACATAATCTTGTATTATATAAGGAACTCTGACAATATCACATTATAATAGTAAATTCATATGGAAATTTTTGTCGAAAAGTAATTTATAAATGTGACTATACAATTATTAGAATAAATTACATCTACTTTCTCGTATTGTAGAACAATGAATTAAATCAAATTATAAAAATGTTACTATACATTCTTCTTATTCTATGTACTCTTAAATTACTAATGACACTTGTATTTTGAACACGAATAGAACATTTTTTCTGACTTGTTATATTTATATCCAACAGTCTATTTGATATAATAATTAATAAGCATTATAATTAATAGAATATAATATTTAAATATAATATTATGAAATATTGTTAAATGGCCAATTAATAATAAATTAATTCTAACCTAAAAATTCATTTCTCTTATTGCTTTTCATAGCAATGTATGCGCAATTGCTATTATAGTGTGATACTTTTAGAGTATTTAAATATAAAATGCATACTGCAGCCATCTATCTTTTCTAGTATTTTGTAGTAAACAAAAATTACTACAAAAATTACTTAAAATGTAAATTTTGTTTTACTCCACTTTAAAAATAAAAGATAATTCGTTACATAGCAGATGCATTATAAATACTTATGTGAATATCCATATCATTATACTTCTTTTATAGCTGACCTGAACTAATCATCCCACTCATCATCTTCGCTAGTATCACTAGTTGATTCGTCGCTTTCACTATGAATCGCACGAGATCGTTCAGCAAGAGCTCTTGATAGTGCTGCAACTAAACCATCTTGATGCACCGGGGGACTACAAGTCTTTACTTCACTAGGAACAGGCCTTAGCTCTATTCCTTGACGAATTTGTTGCAACAAATCATTTCTGGAATCACTAACTGGATTTGTTTTCGTTTCTGTTGTAGTAACTTTCTGTAAAATATAATAAGTTCTTTCTTTTTATAAAATATCTAAAAAAATATAAAAACTTCATAAATGATATAAATTTAATTGAAAGATTACATAAATATAATATAGTGATAAATTAAATTAAACAAATCTACCCTCAAAATAGTGCCAGATCTAATAGATTCCATTAACGTTGGCCAATTAGATGGAGCTTCCTCATTATTAGGCATTGGTGGAGGTGGAGGAACAGGTGCACCACCACTCATTGAATTGCTTCTTGAAGGAAGCGGCGGAGGTGGCGGAGGTGGTGGAGGCGGTGGTGGTAATTGAGGTGCAGGAGTTGTAACAGTAGTGGGTGGTAGAGGACGAGCTGGTAACGTCCTGTGTACTGGAGGAACACTTGGTGGAGTGCTTGGAGATGTGGTGGTGGGTATATTAAGACGATTTGGTGGTAATGGTGGTGCACTTCTTGTCTGATGCTGTAACATCAAACATTGCATTACCTATACAATAAAATATGCTTATTGTAAATATTTAAGATGTTATATTATTACTAACTGGTATCGTTCTTGCTGGAACTGGAGGAGGATATTCTTGACGTTGTGGTGGCACAGGAGGTTGTATAACACTTGTTGTTGAATTAGACGAAGGCAGTACTACTTCTTTGACAGCATTCATACCTCCATGTGATTCAATAAAGTCGTAAATAAAGTCACGCGTTGCTTGGTCTCTCAACTGATGTTCTGATACACCTGCCATATCAAAAAATTGTTTTAACTGAGGGCTATCTGAATCTAACTCTAGACCTTTATTATCAGCATTCCATCCCATGTGTGCCACATGCCTATAAAGTTGAATGTGGATATTGTGTTAATATATTGTCCATCTAATTATCTTGATAAACAGATAGATAAAACAAAAATATTTTTATTAAAATCTTGACCTGAAATTAGATGGTAGACTTATATCATCTTTTGTCAATTTTCGTCGATAATCTTTTTCTCCTTTTTTCTTTTTAGTTTTATGCATAGAACTACTTGAAGCGCTTCTATTAACTCCAACTATAGTCTGCGCACCATTGAACACATTCGATGTTGAACCAGAAGTAAAGCCTAAAGATGATGATGTATTACTCCAACCTTTCCTTGGTAAGGTTGCACCATGTTGCGCTTCGATTTCCAATTTAGATCGTCTCTCTTGTCTTCTCTGTCTTTTAGCATTTAATTTGCCAAGTAATATATTCCTTAAAACAATATAGCATTTGTTGTCAAAAATAATATCTCATTAAAAAGAATATACTTGAAAGGTATAGTAATGCTATCCTACCTTAATGTTACAGCTTCAGTTTCACTTGCAAAATTAAATGCTACCATACAGTCTTCTGCTTCAAATGTATGAAAATAAGATATAGGTGTCTTGTAATCCATTGAATTATAAATTTCATGCTCCCAGAGCATAGCTTTTCTTTGTAGGCAATATAATCGTAAAAAAAAACTACGTCTTGGACTATCTCTTATTAAAGTTATTATTCCAGTACACCTCTTTAACCATTCTTTATGTAAGGGTGGTTCAGTTAAATATAATTGAATAATGCCTGCAGCTAAACACTGTAACATATAGGTTAAATACTAAACAATCAATAGATTTCTTAAACTCGATTATATTATTAATATTGCATTAATAGTTGTGTATAAATTTTTTACGTCCTTCAAGATTTATCTTGATACAATCCTAGCAAAATATACTTTGTAAAATTATCTATTTAGTAAACGTGAATGTGTAACAAGGGAGGGGCAAACTAAGAAAATTACTTAATCTGTCTATTCTAAATGAAAGGTCAGAATATGTATAAAATAACGATAAAGTGAACACAGTATTTATATTTTGGCATAAAGTACTTGATCGAATGTTTATTTCAAGCATTATACTTCTTTAACCTTGTGAATATATATAAAATTGGATAATATAACTTTCATGATACACGAATGTGGGTCATAAATAAATATACGAGAATACGAAATAAACGTCACTGTTAACAATTCTTACTTGACATCGATTTCCTATTAATTGGAAGACTTGCTCGTTCTCTTCTGCTTTTAAGAGTATAGAGCCTCTGTGTTTGACCACAATATTCGATTTCATGGTTGAAAGGTTAGGTTCGTTGCAATGCTTCGCCGTAAAATGTAACGTTATACGTTTATCCTCATTAAGAAGTTTATAAAGCAATCGAGATTGAATGCGAATTCACCGAATTTCACATGCCGCGTACTACACAGGCTGAACTATAAAACTTGCATCATAAAAAAAAAGGTCAAACACCACCCACTAACTTTTATCTCCGATACTGGTACTCAGTATCCTTACCTCACAGGAAATCCAAAGAGTTACTTAATGAACTTTCATCTATCCGGTTCAATGTTCCAACCTTCCTTGTTTTATGCTAATTTTTATGACGCTGACGTTTCCATCGAGAATACGAATCCACATGTGCACTGGACCAATCAGAAAGTTTACTTGTAAACAATAAAATGTGGACATACTTAGCTATTCTTTTTTAAATAATATTTTCTCAAATGTATTGCGAATTAAAATGATTTAAATCTTATTTTGCACAAATATACTATAGAAATTTGATGATATTGTTATATGTATTAAAATCATCCGATATTTTAAGGCGAATTTCTATGGAAAATGCAGTCATACAACGAGTTGATAAATGTGATTGGGAATTTGTCGTTTACCACTAATTATTGTTTTTCTTGAGCAGTAAGGTATTTAAGTACACGTCTGTTTATTCGTAAAAAGTTGAAGGGAACTTAAACGAAATCAATCACGCTGTGAAATTGGACGGAGTAAGAAGAAAAATACGAATATATTTATAATTCGATATAACTTCATTTTAACGATCAACATAATTTTCTTTATATTAACATATATATCAAATAACAAAGATGCTTACATTATTATAAATAACGCTTAAACTTGATTACATTAATATTGCAATTTTAAATAGACATTTTTCTTGAAAAAATTAGTTAATTGCAAGTATTTATTTATTCAATTTATGATACAACGAAATTATCATTTGTATATTCAAAAATACCATGTAATATCAATGAAATGTCTTGATAAAACTAACAATTCATATATATATATA
>JAITYT010000158.1:2112300-2135218 GCA_025433975.1 Liostenogaster flavolineata
ATATATAAAGTTTATTTTTATTATATTTATTTTTTGTTAACATGGTGAATGGATGACATTGATTAATATGCATTTTATGTTTATACAGTTTTTATTTGTCCGAGATTATACTTGCATTACAACATCTTCATAATCAAGGAATCATATACAGGTATATTTAACTATTTAATTATGTAAATATAATGTTTTCAAAACTTTTAAAATTTGCAATATCTTTTCTAAGTATTAAAAGTTTGTTATTTTTGTGATTCTATCGAAATGATAAGGAATCATTGAAAATTTAAAAAAAGTTGCATGAATCTTTAAATTATCAACATTGACATTTGCAGACTATGTTGGGAAATACCCTCACTTATACATTTTTGGTTTTTCCATTATTCATTTTATAAATTACTGTTTCAGAGATTTAAAACCAGAAAATATTCTACTAGATGGTGAAGGCCATGTAAAATTAACAGACTTTGGTCTTTGTAAAGAACATATACAAGAAGGTACTGTAACTCACACATTCTGTGGAACAATAGAATATATGTAAGTAATGTTTTTATTATTTTATATTTATTAAAACTACGTAAAATCTTACAAAATGAGCTTCGCGAAATATTAATATTTATCAAGATCAATTAATATGTTATATGAATATTTGAATATGAGATGTTAATGTTTTAATGTCGGTCTTACATTAAAAAATATATTCCATATTATTATTAAAAAAAGTATACAACGATTTATATAATTTATTATATTTATAGGGCACCTGAAATTTTAACAAGAAGCGGTCATGGCAAAGCTGTTGATTGGTGGAGCTTAGGTGCTTTGATGTTTGATATGCTTACAGGAATGGTAATTTATTATTGAAATATTACTTAAAATATTTCTTGTAAATAAAATATAAATAAAGTTATATGATTTTACGCAGCCTCCATTTACTGGTGATGATAGAAGAAAAACTATCGAAAAAATTTTAAGAGGAAAATTAAGTCTTCCACAATATCTTACACCAGATGCTAGAGACCTTATTCGTAAATTATTAAAGGTTAGCTGATCGATGATACTATCGTGATATTTTACAAATTATTAAAACATCTTTATTTAAAATTTTTTATTTTTAGAGGCAAGTTGCACAAAGATTAGGGTCTGGCCCTGAAGATGCAGAACAGATTATAAATCATAATTTCTTTAAACATATTAATTGGCAAGATGTAATTTCACGAAAATTAGAACCACCATTTAAACCATCTCTGGTAAGCAGGTTTTTATAGAACCGCACAAAAAGTAACAGATATAAATGTGAATTATTTCCAGAAAAGTGCAGATGATACGTCTCAATTTGATGAACAGTTCACAGCAACCATTCCAGTAGATTCACCTGTTGAAAGTACTTTAAGTGAATCTGCAAATATGATATTTCAAGTACGTACAATATCACACACATGTGTGCACACGAAATCTTGGAGTATATATAATAGAAATTCATTTTCAAATATATTAATATAATTAAATTGCAATAAATATTCTTTAATTTTTTAAAGATTTCTACAAAGAAATATGTTTCAATGATTTTTATATTCACTTTCTTTCTTACATAGGGTTTTACATATGTTGCACCAAGTGTGCTAGAAGAAATGTATACACAACCAAGAATCGTAAGTGCTAGAAGTCCACGCAAAGGACTTATAAGTAGTGGTTTCAGTGGCAGTGTACATAGTTTTTCACCAAGAACACCAGAAACACATCTTCGTACCTCCTCACATTTTCATCCACACAGGTAAAGTACGATGTATATTTTATTATAATTATAACTGATATATTTACATAACTCGTAATTTATATATTTGTCGAAACACCTTAATATTTAATAAACAGGGCTGGTACTTTTTAGATTTTTAAATTATAATTCATCTTTTTAAATATATACAAAATAATTATTATTTTTTAAAATTTTGTATGTATAGAATAGAATGATTTATTAACATTTTTGTTGAAAATGTACTGATAATTCATTTTCAATACATAAACAAATGAAAATGAAAAATTACATATATTTTATTTACTTTGTTGATTACTAGTACTTTTTAAAATATGGTGAATGTTCAAACTAATTATTATAATTGATATTTATCTATATTCTATATCCAAAGAATTGTAACATTAAAATTATGTTCTATAGCATATATTTTGTACAGTTACATGTTTTTCTTTTTTAAATTTCGTGTCTATGAAATGCCTTGTAGTTCTATTATATATTACATTATATATTCGATAATACTCTATTCAAATTGTAACTTAATTATATTTTTTATTTGATATTATTTCATGTCGTTACATTTAATAATGAATCCACTTGTTATTACAGGTTAAATTTAAAGTCAAATTAAAAACAAGCCTAAGTACAAGTTAAACTGTTAAATATAATAAATTGAGAATGAAACATGGAAAATATTTAATCCAGATATTAATTTTTAGTGGGCAAACATGATTACTTCAAAGTAGCAACATCTAAATAAAAAAGAAGCTTTGACTTTTTAAAAGAAGGTTTAGTAGTAAATAAATATTTTTGAAATAAATTCTTCAGAAATTCATAATAATTTATTTGTAAATATTTTTGTAATTTATTACAACAATTTAACGAAAGTCTGTTTAATTTAAGTTGCAAGTACTAGCCCTAATAGCCGAAGTTATACTTATCATGAGTAATAATTTTAATAACAGTTAATATGTTACAAGGATGAAAATTATGAATAAACAATATGTGCTGGTTTTTAGGCATCATGTACTAGGGCCTAGTAGTGTAGAAGATACTGAAATGATGGAGGTCTGTCAACTACCTAATCACTTATAGTGATTAATATTTAATAACTAGAACTCCTGCAAATTTGCTGGGCTTTCACAATAAGTGAAAAAAGTAACGTTATAAAAAAATTGTTATTTAAATTAGCTGTGTTATATTATGATGGTCCAATGATCATATTTAGCTAATTCAATATATTTAGTTCACATAATAACAAACTATAAAGCGTGAGTTGCAGAGATTATGCTTAAAGGGCAATGTTTCTAGTTATACACATTTCTCATTTTGACCTGTGATCGTTGTTACATGGCCAATGCATATTCACATTATGCTCAAAAAAGAAGTCGAATTGTATATATTCCGCCTGTGTAAATATATACAAATATTTGACAACATCATGTTGGTCTGAATAGAACGATGAAAAATATATTAAATTTATTTTTTTTTTTTAGTTACAATACTAGTTTTCCATCTATCTTAACTAATGATTTTCTTACAAAATAACTAATAATACACACTCATAAGATACAATTACTTTATTTATGTAATTAAAATTTATTCGTACGAGCACCATGATTGCAAATAATATTGAATCAAAATCAAAATTTTGTAAATAGAGTATCTAATTTTTTAAATGTTAATGTTGAATCAGTAAAGAAAATCTAATTTACAATTGCACTTTGAAGAATACATTTCATTGTATTAAAGAATAAATATAGATTGATATCATATCTTTATTCACCGAATAATAAATTGCACGTGTATAATAAAACTCTTGTTAAATAACATTTTATCAATATATAAAAATATGCGCCTTTACAAAAATACATATTTTTAAAGTTAAAATTTGAAGAAATGTTCTAGATATATTCAATTAGTTTCATTATAATTGAAAAGCTGAGTACAACAAGTTGTCGAAATACATCTTTAATTTTAACATTGCTGAACTTTAAAATTGCTGAACATTCCATGATAAATTGACTATTTTAAATGGCACTGGAATATATTGCATTGTACGTATATAAATATATTGAATGATTTACTAAGGCAATTGTATTTAACCAGATCTCACTTGCATACAGTTTATTTTATTAAAAAAATGTGCTACATATGTTAAGATATCAATAGTACCACAGATGCAATTGAAATCTATTTCACAACAGTTATAGAGAATAAGATATTGTTATTTGCATAATTATATTCTTCATCAATTTAATCTAAATAGAAAATAATTAAGACTCCCTATTACTCATGTCTGTAATCTGTAATTAATAACAACAGAAATGAAAATTGTGAAATAATTTTTCATTGCATAATATATTCAAATCAATAATTTTTGATAAAAAACTAATAGATAACAAAAAATATTAGCAGCACAGTACTTGAAAAATATAGAGTATATATATATGAGTAAGTATAAAAAGAAATAAACAAAGCATAAGTTCCAAAGAGAAAGTTACTATATATTTTTGTGCCTAATATAATACGTAGTTTCTGCTTTATTTTTATCTGCAGAATATCAATATGTTACTGCACATTGATATTGTACATTTCTGTATGTATTTGTATGCAAATACAGATACGTGAATAAATATAGCATACTTTGTGGCTGAGTATAGAGAGCCTTAAATATTATCGAGATAAAACACTAGTATTTAAAATAATATGTACAATGTATATTTTTGAACACAGTTCTTTACTCTAAAAAGTATTTAAGATATGTTGTATATCAATAACACTATCTGAGTAACTATCTGAGTAACAATAAGTACTATTTGAGTTTAATGAATAGCACAATAAGAATTCTAAAAACTTCTTTTGATAATATGTACTATATAATTTA
This sequence comes from Liostenogaster flavolineata, assembly GCA_025433975.1. NCBI lineage: Eukaryota > Metazoa > Arthropoda > Insecta > Hymenoptera > Vespidae > Liostenogaster > Liostenogaster flavolineata. Next base: position 2,116,935 of record JAITYT010000158.1, read on the forward strand.
ATAGTCCTTTATTAATTTAAATAATGTTTTGCATATTATTTATTTCATCTTAAATATTTTTTTGTAATAGAAGATTTACGTACTTATTGTAAAAGTATTTTACATTATATTGAATCAACTTTTACAGAAATCCAGTATAATACAACTTTAATTACTAAATATTTTATAATTTCTTTTATAGCAATACGTTTTTAGGTTTCCGATATTGTTCATAAATGTAATTATTTCTAACAAACAAACAAAATTTAAATTTTTAGAATACATATTCAATAGAAAAGCAACTGTAATTGATAAGAAAATACACATTACGTATAGCTGCCAATCTAATGCTCTTCTGTGAGAAAATAAATAATACTTAATAGATTATCTATTGACACAAATGTAGCAACTATTCATACAGATTTTTAACTGCCCAAGTGTTCACAGCCATTGCTGCTGGCTAGTATTATTTTTTACACACATTGTGCATACATATTGCACATTTCTCAGAGGTATAAAAGAAACAGAAAATGAAAATATATATGAATGAATATTAAGATTTATTATATAATTTCTATCCATTTCTTAATTAATTGCACACTTAAAGTTATATTACACTGCATTATATATATATTTGTATAAAAACGTGTTAAGTACATCATCTTATTTCATGAATGATTTAAATATTAGACATTATTTCAAAATATTAGTAACTTATATGGTCTTTTCTATATATAGCATTACTACATACAAGAAACTTTACATCAGTTGTTTTAATCATGTAGGTTTTTAGTAAAATTAATAATTGTATGAAAATTTAATTCATTATTTGTATACAGTACACAATATATTAATGTATTTGTGTAGAGAATTATTTGTACGATACATGAAGATTCTTTTCTACAAATTATAATGATTTAATGTTTCTTTGATAAAAGCAATTAATCAATTATGTTTTTTGAAAAAGAACTTTTGATTTAGTATATTTTGTAGAAATAAATTGTGATTTGTGCTCATAATCAAGAAATATTTGCGAATATTTTGCAATCGGTTTTTAAAAAATTATCGTGTTTATAGAGCAGCTGAAGTTGAAAAATATTTCATGAATTCAATGAATTTTTTATATTGGCAATAATTTGAATTTAAAGAATAAAATTATCATAGAATGCATTCATTGTAGCATTATCTCTGAAACTGTTATAGATTTAAATAATATAGACATAGATTTTAATATATGATGAAGCAACTTGAAAATATTTCTTACTAAGATGAAAGCATTATCAATTTTTCTATGAATAAAAAAAAGAATAAGAATCTGTGTTCAATTCAGCTTTATATATTAAAATATTTTAAATTATACATCTAATTTTAGTTGTGAACATGAAACGTGATGAAGATCAATTTACAAGAAATAAAAAAGATGTATAAGTATAAAAAATGGTTGCCCTTAAAAATGGATATGTAAAACATTTATTTAACATTATATATTAGTATATAAAATTAATAATCATCATAATTAAATTATAACATTTTTGAATGTGTAACTCTTATATCAGTGAGAAATGTATGAATTACTAAAAAATGTGTATTAGATTAAGTTCAAAGTATTGTAAACAAAAGTAATGCACAGAATGCACCAAATATAAATTCGCAGATGTTTCTTGTTACTGCAGTTTGATGTAAAGTATCAAATTTATTATTAGTGTGGCCTGAGGAATGCATTGTGCACGACTTTATTCATTTTGTTAGAAATATTTAATTGCAAAGCCTTATACACAAATATAAAATATTGCAATATCGAAATATTGAAAAGTAGCATTTACCGCTTAGTATGCATACAGAATTTCTTCCTGTGTATAATTAAAAACTGCAAAAAAAAAATTTAGGCAGTTTTTTAAAGATAGTTTTCAATTATAAATGGTGATATTATATCTATCTAGATTTAGTGCATCTGTGAATTTATTATATCCATTAGAAATCATGTTAGTTAGAAATAAAAGAGTTGTAATTTGTTGAATAATTAATGATGTTAAATGAACTATCTTTTACCTGAACGATACCATTCATTAATGATCAATATTTCAAAACTTTCGATCGCTAAAATATATACAAAATAATTAGTATCAATCGAATTAAATTTGTGTATATATACTCTATAAACAAAACATACACATATTATAAGTTATATTAATTCTTATAGTATGAAATGAAAGAAATTTACATAGGAAATTTATTAATTTCCGTAATTACACTTATTTTCTCAATATAAATATAACTTTTAATATTCGAAAACGAGTGTCCAAATTAAATGTTTAAGTTTTTTAAAAATATAATAATAAAAATGTAATAACATATATAATATTTCTTCTTCTGTAGTAATACATTTCCTTCTTCTAGATGACGCTGCATGTACATATTGTGCGAGGACTCGCCCTTACGTGATGACAACTCTAGTGGGTAGGGACCCACCATTACGTGGCACCCACAGTTTCACATCTTTCCACTTTGATAGAACGGCGCTCGTGTTCCGAGTCACTGAGGCATTGGATCGTCTTTTCCCAGAATTTATAATGTGTCTTAATAAAGTGAATAATTTCTCTACCAATTTCTTTGTGTGTTGAGTCTTCGTCTTCGGACATTCAGATCCGTCCGCGCTCATTTAAATATCGTGTTCGCGGGCTCCAACGATTGGCTGAGCTCTCGCGCTGTCGGTAAGTCGCATGGTTGTAGATCGGCTCATTTGAATCGACACGACAGTCCTGACAATTTGTTGGAAATAGGACCCAAGTGGATTCAATCTATGTAGATTGCGATCACATGGTTTATTGATCACGAAGTATCTCAGCCAATCGCAAAGATTCGCGAATATATAGTTCGACAGAATGTGATCTTTAACGTGATGTTAAAATGTCCGACAAAAGAAGCAACGCTGTGCTTAGGTGAATCGGGAACACGAGCGCCGGTCCACCAGGGTGGAAGAGGGCGGAAATTTTAAACGCTGCGTAGCGGCAGATTCTCACATTTCAGCAAAAATTATAGGAATATATCGTTTTATGTACGAATACGACAATACAATCAGATTTGTTAAAAATGTAAATACTTTATTATTAACACAATAAAATAAATTAGTCAAGAAAGCATGGAAGATTCAATTTGAAATTGGATTTATAATAAAGTTCTTTTGTGTCGATAAGTTTTTATTCAATCATATCATTCAATCAATCAAAATTCAAAAATATTATCTTTCAATCGTCAAACTGTGATAAATGCAATAATGAAGAAAAAATCGGTAACAAATATGACAAAAAATAGCTAATTTCAAACTTGATCATTCGTGCCACCCTCGTAAAGGGCCGTGTCGTAATTGATGTGCATCCATTTGGTCGTACGTCTTTAGTTTAGTACTTCATCGGTGAAATATTTTGTTGCGAGATAAACAATTAACATGGCGGCGTTGTTGTTTCTTACCGCAGTAAAAAGTTGGTGAGACTATTCATAATAAATATGAGCAATTTTATAGATGCACACTGGTTTCCTTTGGCTTCGCAGGGAAATATATACTCAATGACTAAGTTATGTTCAATGAGTAGAGTTAATAAAGTAGTGGTAGCTTCTTTAAGAAGAAAAATATATTCGTGCGAATATGACATTACACAGAAGTTACAACTGAGACCTGTAATTAAGGAATTGCTCTTCACATACATTCCTAGTTTGTGATTTTACATGTAATACAACGTAATATAAATTTAACGAAATAGTACGTTCATATGACAAATTTTTATCTTATTTGTTATTAGATGGTGCTGAAATAATTGCTATCGATGCCTACAATAAGACGGACATAGACGATGGTTTTGTTATTGGAATAACGATTATAAAAACTAGCGGTGATACGTCTGTAGAACGATATTTAAATATATATTCTGAAGGTGTCTCGGATGGTGAAGGCAATGATAATAGTTCAATTGAAGCCATAGCCCAAAATTGTTTAATGCTGGAATTGTCATATACACCATATCATTTATATCATACGATATTACCTCAACAAGATTCTTATAACGAGGTTATTTATTTTAATATATATATATATAATGATAATTAATAATGATATTTTAACCGATAGAATAATTATGAATAATTATTTCTATGTAAAATAGGTTGTTTGGTTAATATCTGGCAGTGATTATAAGATACACTTAATTACAGAAGATAAACGAAGTCATGGTTATACCGAATCATCCATTGAAAAGTATTTCCCTGAATTTCATAATATACAAGCAATTTGTTTATGGATTAATGTCTATTACATCCAAAATTATAAATGGTAATTTGTAAAAACTTTAAAATATTAATAACAATAGTAGTAAGAATGATGATATTTTTTAAAATTTATTTTTAATAGGAATATAAATTTTCTCTTCTGTTTACAAATTTCATTTTCCATATTTAATTTTCTCTGTTTTACTATTGTGTTGTATTTAATCTGTAATTAATGAAGTATTGAAATTTTTGTTTATCCAGGCGACTGTCTGCAATTGGTTGTGAATGTGGTTTGGTTAAAATCGCTTTGACAAATGTTATGAAATTAGAAATTGTCAGAAATTGGACATTGAGATACGATAAACCAATATCAAATATAACTATATTTCCACATGTAAATGATGTTTTTAAACCACCTCTGTCTAAGTTCAATAGTAAATAGTTTGTAGTTTCTTATGTGCAATAAATAAGCAATGGATTTTAAACAAATCAGTATGAATAATTATAATTTATGCATTAACATTACAGTAACAGAGGATCATATCTCAAATGCAGATCCTTTGCTGAATATTCTTGTTGTAACCACAAGTAATGCCATTGTTTTTATGTAAGTAATATTATTATATTATTTTAGATTTTATATGAATCTCAATTAAATGTAAGATTACATTTCTTATTAACTAGGGATGTTCTACATTATGGAATGGAAAAGGATGTAATGTTAAGTGGCAGTGAAACATCAGACTGTATTTTATGCGCATGTATAGCAGATGTAAACATGGACGGACAGAATGAAATATTATTGGGCACGTATGGTCAAGAAGTTATTATTTTCTCGTTTGATAATACTTGGAAATTATATTTACGAAAATTATTTGATGCACCTGTACACTCCATATGTTATTTAGATATTACTAATGATGGCATGAAGGAACTTATTGTTCTTACTCAGCGAGGAGTACATATTTTACAGGTAAAAATGCGTTCTGATAATTTTCTCATTTTGTATTTACTGCTTTGCTTCAGCCTCTGCGTTATTTAACTTATTTATGTTGATTAATATTATATATATGTTACAGCATAATACAATACACGTCAAAGAGAAATGGAAAGCTGTATATAGGGATTTAATTACGAAGTATAACAACAAATGAAGGAAATAATATGGGAAATAATAATTTTTGCTAGACAAAATATAATATAATTTAAACGAGGAGTATGACTCTTGCAAAGTAACTATTTAGACTGATTCTGAAATAAAATTGTAAATATGATAAATAAATTGTATTATTTTAGCAATAATATTTTTATTGATAAAAGAACAGATTATTATGATTCCTTAGATATGATATTAGTATGTAAATGACTAGTAAGACCTAAATCAGAATTTTATAACGGATTATACGTTATATTACGTACGTATACGTATTATAACGAAATACCTTATATATAATATATAATAATACGTATAACCCGTTATATGGTAATATCAATTCCTTAAGAGCAAAAGTAGGAGAAAATCTGTCTAAAAATTCAATTTTATGAACTTTAATTCTTTTTTCACGACTAGTAGAAGAAAATTCTTATGGACAACTGCTGGGACGTGTCAATTGATAATGTAAGACTTTTATTTTCTGAAACCTCCTATTGAATTCTAGACTTATCAATCTTACTTTATTCGTATAGGAAATTAAATCTTTTGTCTCGTTTAAGCATAATATTATATTTTATAATCTTTGATATTATATCTCTTTTAATTTGTCTATCTCCACATATCTGGTATAGCCTAATTGATTCACAGTCACAACGATACATGTTTTGTTAGGCATAGTTAGCTTTACGAAAGCTTGAGTCATAGTTTGATAATTTTAAACCAGATGCACTCGATACTTCTATTGGCCATGGAAGATCTATAGTACACACTTAGAAGACTACAGATTAAAAATATGCATTTGCCTTTGTGTGTAAAAGAATAGGCAAATTTTCCACATATATCATAGCTATTTAATGTAAAACTCATTCTGCAGAAGAATATGTACAAACATGTGGCAAAATATGTGTAAAATATAAAGATAGGAATATGAAAATTGTTTGTCTTTTTTATGTCTTTCAAAATGTTTCAAACAATATCATATGAAAGTAAACTATTGTCTATAATTTTATAAATATCTTGATTTGAATAAAATTTAAGTTTCTTTATTATTGTTTTATAAACGTTATATACTTCAATTACTAAATTATATAATAATAATTAAGTGAATTACCCGATGCCATTTTATATCTATCGTTTCATACATATCGATTTTAAAATAAGTTTGATCAAAGTTTATAATTTAATCGAAGTTTAAAATAAATATAATCAAAAGCAAATCAAAGCTTATAATTTGTTTATGAAATATTCTTGAAATATTTATTCGTACTCTTACATATTCGTATATTAGCATATAACTAATACCATAATTAATATATTATTAATGAAAAGAGAATTATTTCTTGTTATATTGTCATTTTATTTACGTTTGATTCTTTCTAAAAATAGGCTTGGAAATATTTGTATTGCTCTGACTAGATAAGTAAGTGTTTAAGATAAGATTATCATCGATGACGTTTAGCACGCACATGCGCAAATAGAAAGTATACGTTATGTTTTAGATCTGTCATTGCAATAAGCAGTGATTTCACTCGTAGATCAAAATTTCCTAAGGAAAATATAATTGTACAATCCTAAGGCATTTTATTCAAGATTGCCAAAGACATCGGTCAGTAACTTTGTGTACAGTGAAAAAAGTAAACTTTTATCGGTTATTTGCATATTAAAAGTATTTAACCTAAGTATTTCTTATTTGTATATTATTAAAATATAAGAACATATAAACTATATAAAATTAAAAATTGAAAGATATATTATTTTTTTATTATTTTTAGCATGCACGCATGTTTTGTAAGGATTTTAATATATTGATATATTTTTCAGATTTATCAATAAATAACACATATGTGCACTAAGTCGCGTAATTTGTATGAAGAGGTTAGACAAAAATTTATTGGGCAATGCTGTTACTGCCAACTAATTCCTATTGTCTAAAAACATTTTCAACTGTAATTTTCTTTCTTGTGTTAATGGTAATCAAAGTTGTGCCCTGAATCATTTTGTTTGTATAAATAATGGACTGCGTTAATATCGGCATAAAAAATGAAAGACACTGTGTTTGTAAAAATAAATGTTTTACTATAGGAGTTTTGTGATATTTGTGGATTTTAAAATTAAATTTGTATAATTCTACCGCAAATATTAGCTTTAAAATACGTGGTACATCTTCTCAGCTATTTCTTTCAGAATCAAAGTGTTTTCATTCAAAAAGTATGTAATATTTTTTAAAACTTACAAAAGCAATGGCTTTAATTTGTCAACAATGGAGACTATGGATCTTACCAGTTTTGGCTTGTCTTTATGCTCTTCTCATCATTATTTTAGTACCCATTTTATTAATAAATTCCATCACAACTGGATTTGAAAAACAAGATCATGGTGCTCTCGTTGGTGGAGCATTTGTATTATTGGCATTACCCATTGCTTTTTATGAAATTATCCAGCATATGATTTATTATACACAACCCAGATTGCAAAAATACATAATTAGGTATATATTATTATTATATCATTATTGTGTTTATTTATTACTAATTTCAATTGATCATGAGGAAGTCATCTCATAATTTTAACATTTTACAGAATATTATGGATGGTACCCATTTATGCTTTAAATGCAGTAAGTAAATATATAATTGATACACGAAGTATAAATAATAGTTATTTAGCCTTTAAGTAGTTAGATTTTAATCAAATGTATATTATATATCAATGTTATGCAGTGCACTTATATAAAAATTAATTTTTGTCTGTGTAATAATGTGAAATCGTAGTTTATTTTATTAATTAATGTGAAAAATTTGATAGCATATAACATTTAATTTACTGTTACAGTGGCTGGGACTGGTTTATTCGGAAGGAAGCATATATGTCGATAGCTTAAGAGAATGTTACGAAGCATATGTAATATATAATTTTATGATGTATCTGCTGGCCTATTTAAACGCGGACTATCAATTGGAACAGAGACTGGAAATTTCTCCTCAAGTACATCATATGTTTCCATTATGCTGTCTTCCTGAATGGGAGATGGGAAGAGAATTTGTACATATGTGTAAGCATGGTATTTTGCAATACACTGCTGTTAGGCCTATTTCAACTCTAATATCTTTGTAAGTGTCACAAAGTCCTGAACGTAATATTTTATACAACGTTGTATGTATTTCATTATCTCGGTTCATTTTCAGTATATGTGAATTGAATGGCGTATACGGGGAAGGTGAATTTCGAGCGAATGTAGCTTTTCCATATATGATTGCCGTAAATAATTTATCGCAGTTTATAGCAATGTACTGCTTAGTCCTCTTCTATCGTGCCAATTCTGAAGCCCTTAAGCCTATGAAACCAATTGGGAAATTCTTGTGCATTAAAGCAGTCGTCTTTTTTTCATTTTTGTAAGATGTCAAATTTCTTGATGATCGATCATTGAATAACAGAATTTGCTTACGTATTATATTTCTTTTTTACAGCCAAGGTGTGATAATTGCATTGCTAGTATATTTTGATGTTATATCAAGTATATTCAAGACGGATGATACGCATTATATACAAAACATATCTTCAAAGTTGCAGGATTTCTTAATTTGCATCGAAATGTTTTTAGCTGCTGTTGCGCATCATTACAGTTTTTCATACAAACCATTTGTAAACTTGGTACAGAGCCAGGCATGGTGGGATGCATTCAGGTATACAATGTCGAAGAATTTGCATAACGTATAAATAAAACATGAATTATACGTATAAAATATTGAGAAAATTTATCAAAACTGTTTTCAGAGCGATGTGGGATGTTTCCGATGTACATAACGATATCAAGGAACATTTGGGTGTAGTTGGATCGTCATTAAGTCGTAGAATTCGCGGACGTAGTGCTTATCAACAGACATGGGGAAGTGCTACAGAATGTACGTCGCTACTTCCCGAAGGAGCAGCATCAATAACCAAAAGTGCAACCGTTTCCTCATTTTCTGGTTACAATACGGCCGAAAGTAGACAGAATAATAATGCAAGTGATTGTTTTTTCTTACCCACAGATGTAAATACAGACACACAGGGTACATCTAATAAAATAAATACATAGTCCAACATTGGAATTTTATACATTTAGAGAACAACATTAATTAAACATGTGATTGCATTGCAACAAAGTATAAACAAGACTTTTAAAAACTCTAATTTATCATTTATTGTATAAAATACAATCTTTCATTTATTTGTCTATGCTAATGAGAAGGATATAAGGAAGGATGTAGAAATTTTATGTATACGCATATATATATTTATATATATATGTGTGTGCATGCGCGTATAAACATATGTTTATTATTAGTGATATAATGTAAGCGTGAAATATTCTTGGTATTTTGCTTTGAACAAATTTATACATATAATATATATATATATACATATAATATATATATATATATATATATATATATATATATATATATATATATATATATATATATATATTTGTATCTTATATATATTATATATACAATAATAATATTGTTGAATACTATTTATCGATGCGATGTCGTAAATTATTTTTGTATTGTTTATTGAAAAAATCTGATTGGCTTGGTATTCATCGTCTCACATTAAAAAAGTAGTAAGCTTAGTATAAGACTAACGTTTAATTGCGCTAACTGGCAATACATGTGTTGTTTTGTTTCTTGTCCATGATAGGGACAATGACTTAACGCCTATCGAGGGTGGTCAGCTTTCCAACAACAAAGTGTGCTCAGGACATTCTAGTAACCGTTGTGCAAATAATAGTAATAATAATAATGGTAATAATAACAATAACGTCGGTGGCCCGTTGATGTCCGTGGCACATCTAAATGGTCAAGTGAGTGGTATCAGTCGGGGGTTGGCAGCGACGCATGCTGCCCCACCTTCAAACTCGATCGCCTTTAGTACTGACGAATCTTGCAACTCCCTTACATCACTAAGTACGAGTAATTCGTTCAACCACTTTTCGGGGAACATGGACTTGGAATTTGAGCTCTTCCCCAGTTCCACATGGGACTTGGATAATAGTGGGTGGTCAGATAGGCCCGAGTCGAGAACAAGCGGGCCGCCAGATTCACGGCCACCTTCTCAGCCAGCCCCAACATCTCCGAGTCCCCAGGGACCGTTCTCCTCTAATTCAGTGGTGGCGTCTCACTGCAGTCCCATCCGCCCGTTCAGCCCGACGTCCGTCACCGCTGCTCACTCCTTCAGTAATTCGTTCCCCTTCAGTCCGCTTCAGGAATCACAAACGTCAACGTTGAGCAACAACGCCACTAGTAATGTTAATGCCAATGGAGGAACATTAACAAGTAAGAGAGCAGAGGAGGGGAAGAGTGGATGCCCAACGAGCAACAGTGGTAACATGGACAACGCTACAGCAAGGACTAACGTGACGACCCCTGCAGAGGCTCAGAGTATTGTTGTTTCCACCGAATCTGGTAGACTAAGGAATTTATTAACAAAAGGGGCCAATACTAATGAAGATTGTCAAGATAATACTAATGATTCGGATAATCAAAACAAGCATAGAATATTGAAAATTTTATTGAATCAGCAAGACGAAGATGATTATCATTCGGAGCATAGTAATAAAATACGTACGAGCCCTAGTAATATGGGAAAATCAAGCATAGAGCATTCCAAATCTTCTCTTGGGAATAATATGCTCCTACAGGTAACGGGCCTACTTTAAATAAATTATAAGTAGAAATATGTAATTTTATGATGATTTATGGCCAACTAATTTTTTCGTAATTATTATATTGGCTGCTCATAACGAGCATAATGCAATTACATTAATCCTTTTACTGCCAGACCTATTTACACAGTATATTCGAAGAATATCATGGGTCGATTTGATTTGTAAACAAACGAGGCCCTTGATACTTATTGACCAAAGATATTTACCATTTTGTTATTAAAATGTTATTAAAATTTTAATAACATATTCCTTATGTTATTAAAATCTGCTTTTAACTATTTCTATGCCTTTTATTACTATTTTAAATCACAATAGTAATTGCGTGAATAGTTTAAACTTTAAAGTCTAAAACTAAACTAAAAATTAAAAACTAAAAATAAACTTTAAAATAGTATAGTCATATAGTATAAGGCAAATTTTGATATACAGGATGTTTCATCTAACTGTATCATCTTGAATAATTTTTTTATTTGCAGATATACACAAAAGTGCTGAAAAATAAAAATATTCGATGTTAGAGAGGGATTAAGCGTTGTGACAACGACTGCGATTTGTTGAAATTGTTTCGGCACTTTTTATTTTTCATAAATCGTTTTTCTGACTACTTCGAGAATTTCGTAATCGTTTGTAAAATTTTGGGCTCAAGTTCATTTGAAGGTCATTGAGTCATATACTATTGGATATATCTTGACGTCACTTTTTCAATAATACATAAAAAATTGAGCCATTCCATGTAAGGAAACATAACTTTTTAAAAAATCTCCAAAAATGTGATCTTCAGTTGACCTTGACCTATACCATCTAATTTCTTCCCTGATATCGAATATTATTGTTCTCTAGCAGTTTCTTATATCTCTGCAAACAAGAAAGTTATTCGAGGTGGCAGAGTTATTACATGAAATTAGTCATGTAAACTTAGGGATATTTGTATATGTATTTTTTTTAAGCCTTTTGATTATTCTATCGATTTGTCATAGCATGGCAGCAGACAAATTATTAGTTGGCTTTGAGTCATCGTTTATATGTTTCCTTATTTTTGTAAATGGGTGATTGCCACATATACTCAGTATTTTATATTTTAAGTTATTAAACGAGAAAAATGACGACGAGGATGAAGAAGCTCGAGCTGGATTGAAAAAAAGAAACGAACTTCTTCAACAATTGTTAAAAGATCAAGATGAAGAAAGGAAGATGCAGGAACAACAGGTAGTAAAGCGTAATTTCTATGAGTTAATTATTTAATTTTTGTCGTGAATTATTCGATATGTTGTTAATAATGAAATTCGATATATTAGAGCCGAGATGAAGATCCTCTTTTACGAAGTTTGGGATTTCGGAATACTACGCCTTCTCCATCTCAATCTAGTGGAGATCATGTTGGACATAGTGGAACTACTCAAGTGGGACAGAAAAGGGCGGGTGAGGATGGCGATCTTAACATAGCCGTTAAGAGGCCAATGGATGGATCACATCAGGTATCTTCGTCTGGTACGAATTTTTCGACAAATGCTACCAGTAAATTGTGGGAGAAGAATAGAATGTTGGCCTCTCTGTTAGCCAAACAACCACCCCAACCAACAACAATTCCACCAATTCCTGCATCTGTGATATCAGCAACACCACAGGTAAGATACCGTCATCCTTTTTTATTATACTATTATTGTATTACCGAAAATTTAATTTAAAGCACTTTTTATGACGTCAGAAATAGCCTCATAATAGTAAACAATTTTGCATTTTGACTCGAGGATTTTATCTTCTAATCAGCGTGGAAGCCTTCGCAGAGTAATGTTGCGCTACTAGTTTTACTGTTTCGTATGTTGATGCTCTTTTACGAATCTCGTTTCTTTGTTTCGCCTTTAAACAGCTTGCTGTGTGCATAATTTTTATTTCGTTTACATTCTGGGATTTACCCTAATTTACACATTGTATTTCTCATAAATAATCCGATTTGAGCTCAAAGATACAACCTCAAGCAGTAATAGTGTTGCTCACAGTAGTAAGTGTATAACACGGACCTTTTTCTTTGTAAATCTGTCTTGTGACAGGCATTTTTAATATAAGGCCCTATAAGTCGTTTACAGTAAAATACCTCGATTTTTTTTCTTATATCTAATCTGCAAAATCAGTGCATCTTATGGGCCGAAAAATACGGTATATATAACTTTTCCCAGCATCGATAGTATCAGTGAGAAAGGAATGATTCTACATGGAAAATAAATAGAAAAATAACAAAATTAGATTATAGAGATTACGTTGTTATTTTATATTATATTATATATTATAATATAGAAAATATAAATGAAAATTATTAAGAATTTACTTCTTTTTCATAATTTTGTATAGGATAAGCTTCCACGAGTAACTGATCGCTTAAAACAACACCAACCGCAACAACAACAGCAACAACAACCATGGACAGGTGGTAATATACAACCAGTTGGTGGAAATAATGTAATTACAACAACGGCTACGTCGACACGAACTCTACAAAGCCAATCAAGACAACTACCTCGTCAAGCAACCAACACCTACCTCAGTCATATGCTAAGTCAGGTGACTATTATGATAGTTGTGAGTCGATGTGCGTGTGTTCATTATGGTAGGACAGTTTATTGTTATATCGTAATTAGATACAGTCGTTGTTATATAAATAAATAATTTAACAGTGTTTATATAGTACATTCACTCGGACGCTTCGTTTACAACTGGGTCACGCAACGCGTCGTTTGCGTTGTCGATTGCTCGTTGCAGGTCGTAGATCCCGTGTCACCTGACTCCTTCGCGTTATCAGGAATCTTCGTGCTCGTTCTCGAGTTCTTGTATCTTAATCGCTTCTCTTTTTGTATATGTCTCTTCGTAAAAATTCTCGTTCGCTTATTTACGTAGAGGACGGCTCTAAGGTTTCGCTTTGGCTGTTCTCTGCGGTCGTTCTAGTTTCTCTTGGTTTGTTGGTTTCTTTTAAAATCTTTCGAAAGACAATTCGTTGCTATATTTTACTTGTGATACAACAGCCACTACATAGTTATTAATATATTTTTACTTTAACAAATATGTTAGCAGATGATTTTCACTTGTTACTATTTCTATATAAATTTACAGCAACAAAGGCCTCAAATGGGGCAAATGGATTCAGAATTCGGGAGTAGCGGAGAGTACCGTCAAGCCTGTACGGATCCAACCACTTGGGATAATCAATCGTCTGATCCAGATCTCTCTGATATTTTGGATCAAGTTATAGAATTTGTACCGGATGAAGCTATAACAGGTAATTATTATGAAAAATATTTGATATGTATAATTATAAATGCTATATTGTATAATGTGCTCTCTTTTAAGATAATAATTATTAAGATTATCTATATATATAGTTTCTTTTTACTTTCGCTGTTGCGATATACATGAGAAAAAATAATATTCTTTTTTTATAACATACATTTTTATCGTATAAATATCTATTCTAAATATATAATATTTATTTTCTTGACTATAAACTTGAAAAAGAGTGAAGCGTGGCAGCAAAAGTATTACTATTATAGTTATTCCAATTTTTATTTAATAGATTCGTCTGCGATAGCAAATCTCTTAGACGTAATCGAAGCACCACAGAACAATGCTATGAATGAAAAAATGGCGATTAATGCCATCCAAAAGTCATTGATGCTCTGTGAAACTGCCGTCAATCCTACGTCTTCCACCATAACCATACCTGGCACACCTCCTGCTTATTCCACTGCAGTAAGTATTCTCAACATATAATTCCTACCAATACGTTTTTCTTATTTAAGTTTTTAAACATAGAATGAAAGGTTCTTATAATTATGACACTCAAGAGAGGCAGACCCTCAGAGATATTGTGTTTCGATAATAGCGGCATGCGTAATATAACATGTTGAAAATTTGCATTTGTGGACGAAATGTATCTATTTTGTATTTACACTTGTAATATTAATGTCGTACTTAAACTTATATTTTAATATCTTGATTAAATTTTAGTTGGGCACTACGCCTGTGACTACGAGTCACAGTTACCAATCACCTCCAATGTATCAGCAACAAGCAAGGATAAGGTTTAATACTCAATCGAATATTAGGCAGGCTACCTCGCAATTTACACAACAGCAACAATTGCAATTGCAGCAACGTAGTAAATTAATACAACAACAACAGCAACAACAACAACAGTTAAAACAAAGATTATTACAACAACAGCAGCAACAACAATTGCTCATTCCATCCAATGCCACAGCTACGGACCAAATAACGACTGGCATTCATAATATTGATAATCTTCTGAATAATACTGTTGCGCCTAATGTATCTTTGCAGGTATAAATAAAGTATATAAAGTCGAGTTTAAAAATAGTTAGTACGAGTATGTATTTACAATAAAGTTGTAATTAACTTGTAGCGGTCAAGTGTACCAGATTCACAAGTTTCTCCAAATTACGGAGGATCCGTCCAAATTACTTCCGGTCATCGGCTCACGCATTCGTATTCCCATCCTTCAACCTTACCTCAACAGTAAGTATATTTTTACCAAATAAAGTAGCCTATCTTTTGTTTTAAATCATTTTCTTAGTACCTCATTTTTTTCTACAGCCCCATTGTGAATAATAATTTTAATAGTGGTCAACAAATATCTGCTGCAGCAAGACTATCACCCCATTCTCCTGCTGGTATACTGTCGTTTTCTCATCCTCAGCCTTTATCACCTCGAGTGACGCAAGTATGTTTTATTTATAGTACTATTATATTGTAAAATCAATAGTATTTCTTTTATGGCCATTATATAATCCAGGGTAATTACGGTACGACTCCGAGGCTGTTTAACGTTAGTCAGGTGAGATCACAACAACAGTCAACAACGCAACAACAACTACAGCAGCAACAAAGATCGATGTCTTCGCCAGGAACTCCAGCATCCGCACGACAATCTCCTTTTCCTGCCGAAACCTTTCCTCCACCTACATCCCCTACAGCCAGTCAATTTCCATCTGGTCCTACCTCTGGTACTCCAAACCCATCTGCTCAGTATCGGTTACAGCGGACTACATCAACGCCTTCTGCTACAACACAGTTACCAGGTAGGATAATAATAATATTTTCAAGTATTTATATATGGTTGTGTCATGCAAGGAAGAATATTGTACACTATGATAAATTTGCTAAACTATTCAAACTATGTTATTGCTATATAACTTTTATTACATCAATTATATTCAATGTGTTACATATTACGAAGCAAATATGGACAGTTTTGTAATATCTTTTATGACGTTTATCAACATTTTTTAAATTTTCTATGTTCCGACCTGTATCTTGATTTTTAATGTATCATTGATAACTGTTTGTATTTTTTCATGTTCTATCATACAATCGTTGATAATAGACATTATTTATATAATTTTAACAATATTATATTTTATTGTGTATTTTTTTTAACGTAAGTAAAAAATATTTAATTTGATTAAAAGAATGTAATTATCTATTGAAAACTGAGTATTTTTGCAACTATCATCTACGATATTGAATAACTGTTCAATATATTTTTACACTTTTTTTACACTTTTTGTATAACAAAATTTAAAATGTGAAAAACTGTTGGGAAAAATGAAATTACTTTCCGAACAACCTAATATATTAAAGAAATACAAGGAATAATGACGATATGCAGATCAGTTCACCTTGATCATATATGTAAATTTTATACGGATTTTATTCAATATCATTACAAAATGTACATAATTTATACTGTAGTGGTTAATTGATCAATGCATTTGAAGAGTGATAATTTAGTAATTAATGAAGATATTTCAAGGCTGACTATATACGCTCTACATTTTACATACTAGAGGATGAGGTTGAAGGACTACATCGTGTGTTTTATGTAATTATATTAAGTCTTCCGAAAAGTTCTATCCGTTTTCGAATTAGAAGAAACTAATACATCTTCGATACACTAATTAATATTTACTGGATAATACAATTTTCATCATTACTAATCACCTCTTCACGTATATATCGAGCACGTATGTAGAAATGCAATGGTCGAAAAAGTCAATGTTGCAACTTGAGATGACATTATTTGACGGGACTTTCTGGTAGACTTAATATTGTATTATATTTAATTTAATAACGTGTCTGTATAAATGATCATTTTGGAAATCTCTCGAAATATTTTAGGCTACATATATATATATTCATTTTTTAAGCTTTTAAGGTTCATTAACTTGATATAGTTTTTCTTCGTGCGAAGAAAAAATGTATAGATTTACTTGTAGGTTTGGAGAAAAGTGTTTGTGAATTTAAAAAAAGATATTATGCGTAAAAATATCAAATTATAAAAAATTGAAGTGTTTAAAAATTCTATAGTTTATTTTATATATTTTTTCCTATATATTCAAGTAACACCTGAAAATCTTAAAAAGAAAAAGAAATTATTTTTAAACAGAGAGTTATAGTTACTCCTTTACATATTATATTCAGTGATTTTATTTATTAGATATAGATATTAATTTAAAGCAAAGTTATACGAAGATATACGAAATAGAAGATGTGATTGTATTTTACTATATTTTTCTAGAATGGGTAAGTACTCTACTAATGTAAGTAAATATTGTCAGATTAAGTGAATTATAATAAAATTACAGTGTAAATGTATTAAAATATGTTAAATGCACATGTTATATTTTTATAATAACATAAATTAATATATTTTTTTTAATGGATATTTTTATATATGTGATATTATATCGAAGTAGAATACATTTACGCAATTAACTGCAGACTATTATTAATATGTATAAAAAGAAATTTAACAATTTTAATGTATGAAATTATATTTTAAATCATTGAATTATTGGAGATATATATTCCGTTTTATAAATATTTTATTACGTATATTATTAAGTTTTTTTTAAATCAATAGTGCATATATATAATATCACTTATTTTTTAAAAAAATTATTCTATTTGATAAAACATAAAAAATAAAGATTGGCATGGCTATAATCATTTTAAATGTTATTTTAGCCTATTCGCGTTATGTGAGCAAGATTCTCATACAGTACGATTTTCTATAATGCGAAGTCATATAATGCATAACGTATTACTCGCTTTATCCGGGAGTCTATTGTGTGTATATATAAAAATATATATATATATATATATATATAT
>JAITYT010000158.1:2184602-2194796 GCA_025433975.1 Liostenogaster flavolineata
ACTCACCGCTATATTTGAATTACATTATTGTAACGATTTATATCGGAATACGAAGTTAATCGGAATAGCTCTGAAATAACAGAAATTCTGAAATATATCGTTTATTATTTGATGGCCAAAAAAACTTTGTCGTTTAATGGTGTTAATCTTTATTATTTGCGAAATTAATTGTAAATATAAAAGGCTACGACTGAAGCAAGTGATTTGATATTTAAATTTAAGATATTTCAAAAAGTGGCGTTAACATTGAGCGCGGGAAAAGATCGGACGAGATTTCTTGAAGTAAAAGTTAACGGTGACATAGACGATACTAAAAGACATAGGTTAAAGCAGTAGACACGATGTTTTATCTTTTTTCATCGAAACTTTTTTTTTCAATTTAAATCGTATCTTTTCGAGCGCGAAAGAATAAAAAGTGAAGGATTAATGTTAAGACTTTTGTAACGCGTGGAACGAAAGGAAGTCGCAGATCAGGTTTGCAGGATGGAAACTCGACGCTCGCGCGACTCTTATCAGCGGGAAAGAAGGCGTTGCCGTAATTCCGTTCGAAATTCCAAAACAATTCCATTAAATAGGAGCAAGTCGGTAACGTCGGGAACCACCTTGAAAAGTACGTAATACAATCGAGGAGAAACTTTACTCCGGTAGTTTCCATGAATTCCAGTAAGGCGGACGGATTATCTAGCTCGAAGGAGAATTTCTCAGTTTAAGGATTTCCCTGGGAATCCTCGAGAAAGTAAACGAATCGAGTGGCTCGGCATAAAGTTCGTCGAGCTCGCACCCTTTTAGGCCAAGGGAACATCGACGCATGGATCCAATGGATTTCATACGATGGATCTTTGCTACGAGAAAGCACCGTATTTCTACTCGGTCGATCGTTCCTCTGGAGTTCGATTGGACCGCGTTACTCCTCCATCCGCGAAACGTCTATTCGCTTCTCGAAGCGTCGAAAAAAAACTTCGTTATTTTTACCATTTCTAAACTTCCCACGCGTCCCGTAAACAGAGAAGACATCTGCTTCGCAGAAATCGAGAGGCCTTGCTCCTTATTCGCGCGATTCGTCGAGTGACCTTAGATTGTACTTCGTGGGTCGTACGAGGCTCGGTGAATCCGTAGTTGTCGCGAGGAACGAAGACGCGTCAAAATAATTTGCCTCTCTTGATCCCGAGAGAACGATTGTTGCACGTCCAGTCTTAGAAACGAGTGAAACGCGCGACATGACGATGCTGACGTTTTTGCACGATGACGCGACCAGCGAGAGATGCTCCGTTCCAACAGATCCTCTTAGGATTGACACAGAATCGGCGTTGATGCTTCGATCGAGACATCGGTCTCGATCTTTCCTCGTTGCGGTTAACATTTTCTAATTCGATCATCGGGACGTCGCGTTGATTGATCGATAGTACCTACTTTATTGCCGTTAACCTTTTCGATTCAAATGCGCGTCCCAAACACGTACGGACGTATTTATGAAGGACAGTAAGTAGTTATGCGCTAATCGATCGCGGAATTGTCTCCATTAATATGTGTTATTAGCATTATCGTTGTTATCGTCATAATTGCGTATTAAAAAAGAAATTACGAGTTCTCCATGAGATAACGGGGAGATTCTCCAAATTTATTCGGGATTGCGAAAGACTCGTAAGAGTTAAATAAATTCGAAATGTAATTGAAGAAGTTACGAAACTAGGACTTCTTTAGCTTCGCGGACTAGAGCATTGGGAGCGAAATGCGAAGACTCGGTTTCTTATTCCAATCCTGTGCTTGACTTTTCGTACGACTAAGGACGAATTAACGTTTATGTGTATTTCGTGCGAACGAAAATCGACGCCATCGCGGGGAAATAGCGGCGCGATATTTAAATCGATTCGAACGGAAGCGTGATCACGCGAACACGTAGATGGTCTCCCTCGATTACGATATCGAGTCGAACTTCGAACTTACCGTTTGTTCACGACAAAATCGAAATACGACACAAGGAGAAATTGTTCCTTTGGTCGGGTTGGTCAGTCGATCGATGTTAAAAGGCGTGGCATAGACGGTACCACGTTTCCTTCTCGATTTAATCGTTTTGTTCGACGGTACGTCGTTAACCGTTTTGGTCAGACTCGTGGGTTATTACTGTATTTATATCTCCGATTCGGCGAAAACTGGCATTTAAGATACGATGTACAATTGGGTTTTCGATCTTGTTTTTTTTTTTTACATGTTCCGACGCACTGACCGATCACGATTCATCAGAGATGAAAGACGAGTATTCTTCTTTGCATGGATAAAAAATTATCGTTTCGGCGTTGCCATGGTTCTTCTCCGTTTCGTGCGTCACTAAATGCATCCACTGTCGAATGGTATATTTCCGCCTTCTCGATTCATTCTTCGCAACGTGAATCGTTTGGAATTTCATTTCACACGCTATTTTTCAATTTGTTTTGCGTCGACTTTTCGTTCTATCTCGTTCATTTTTACAATGCCACGCCGATGCGTGTACTTACTTTCTCAATGTAAAATTGGAGAAACGAAGGGAAATAATTTTGTAGAGAAAAGGAAGCATCGATAAGAAAGCGACTAAATTATTTGGAATTGTTAGGCACGAAGGCGATACTTCGAACAAGAAATTTTCCACGTTGAAACTTGAAAAAAATCTTCAAATCGGCGATATCATAATACGATTAAAAATATTTTTTAAAATATAATTCGTGTAATATTGTCCCTTAAATACATCGTTCTTTTCAAGAATAAGAATAAGTTTTGATCTTTCCAGTAAAAATGATACAGATCGAACGTACGTACTTCTAGGACTGACGATAATGTATTTAAATGCGTCGTAAGGACGATCAATTTATTTTGCGCTTCAGAATAGAAGAAACGATGTCTCGAGAAAACGGAATTTCTCGTAGGAGCAACCTCGTATTTCCGGATGCAGCGAAATGCGAGCGCTTCTTTCTGGTTTAATTTATCGGCGACACGTGAAACGGGGAAAAAATATCTCGACCGCTTCGCTTCTCGACTGCAAAGACCAGTCCCTTCTCCCTCTTACTCGCTATCTTTTTCTTCTTCTTTTTCTTTATCTTTCTTTTTCCTTCTTTTGCTGCTTCCTTCTTCTGTCTGTATCGACTAGCGTGAAAATAGAAACGCGTATGAAATCGTCGAGCGCCCTATTTTTGGGGAGTGTAATCGCTCTTTCAGATTCTACATGGCCTCGAGGAATTTAGAGATCTCTTTGTTACGGCTTCTGTTTCGTTGACTTTTTTCCCCTTACCGCTTCTCTTTTTCTGCCACTTCTCCTATATCAAGCTGGTCAACGCAAGTTTTTCTTGGGTTCTTTACAAAAAATCGTCATCGTTCCAGGCGAGGGAAAACAGGGTCGATCGATCCTCGAGACGAGGCACGAGTATTTTTTCCCTTTTTTGCCATCTTTTTGGGAATTTTCTTTTTTATCGCGTAATCGTGTTAACTCGATAAATGAAATTCAGAGTATGGCATTAACGCCACGAACGAGAAATTGAACGATCGTTAGCGAGAAATATGTCGAGTTTTCTTTTACTCGATCTAAAAGAAAAAAAAAAGTCATCAAGAATCGATTATTCCGTAAAGTGATTTTCTTATTTCGCATTTGCACGAGGAATCGGACAAAATTTATTTATGCCTAGAATTCGATGAAATCTTGTTTCCAAGGAACTTAATTTTAAGGAAGTTTCCTTATGGTTTGATTGAAAATGAAAAGCGAATATTTTTCTCGTCGTGTCGATTGGCTAACTGGATCGAATTTTAGATCGACTGGAATCAAGCTTAGTTGACGTACAAGCGTACTCTCTCTATATTTCCGATTGCCAATTGTTTTCACCGCATCTTGAAAGCGAATTTCAAAATTGGCGTGGATCTTTCGCAGGCTCGACATCAAGAAGAGTGCTTAAGATGCAAAACACGATAACCTATACGAATATATTAGGGGAACCAAGATTCTCGCCATTATTTTTAGACGCTCTAATTAGATTTATTCCGTATCCATACGCGGTGGAGAATACTTCATAAAATTGATGAGAAGAGTTAATAAAAAATGATAAAAACTATATTTTATGATTTCGAGTATAGGTTTTTTCCCAATAATATTAAATGTTACACTACAAATTAATGGTTTACTTCCTGGTCCTTCTAATTCGTTTAATTTATATGTCAGTGGAAAGATCTTGAAAATTACGCGTGCTGTGATTTCGCGTAACGACAATCACAACGAAAAGGAACGTTATGTCTGATGGTGTTTTCGGAAAATTCAAAGAGCTTTCAGCGATGCGAATTACCCCGTCCTTGACTCGCAAGTTATGATTATTTCTCCCCGATGTTCAGAATAGCCAGAAACAATGCGTTTTGCCATTTACCGTTGATTGAGAGAATTTTTTGCGCTGATAAGAAACCCGTCGATTCGAGACCGAGAATTCCTTTGGCGCCGCGAAGAGAAGGTTACGCACCATCATCGTCGTAACCCCTTGAACTTTCCGCCGGCCGATCCGATAATGCCGTATCGAGGTTACAGCCGTTTCGTAAGAGATACATACGTATTGCGTGTCTCTACCCTTAACCCGATTTATTGGCTAATTTTTCAAAGAAGTACTTCGTCGCGCCGTATAGTTTCCAATATAGAGTTTTCTTTTCGTTAAATTTAATTTGCTCCGCGAATGAAATACATTTCTCGCTAATTATAATAACTCGCTTGTTATAACTTAACGAAAATCAAAATTTCTTTCAGTGAAATGACGCGCGATAGGGATTCCGATAAAAATTATCTTTGCACTCGAGCGATCGCGTTTAAAAAAAATATCACATTGCATATACGACGCGTTGCGTTATTCTATTATGCAAAATATCGTAACAATTCGAATAGCAGCAAACCACGACTCGATATCTTTTTTGAAACATAGCGCATCGTAATCGATACGACGGTCAATTGGTCAATCAATTTGTCGTTGCTCTCGCGAATGTCGTACGAGATACCCATGACTTCTTTCCTTAGCTTTAATCGGACGGACATAGAGGGACAATATGGCGACGTCAGTATAAACATCCGCAGAAACAAAGATAAACGGTTCATTAAAATTTGAAGTTCCTTTCGGTTCCCTTCCTCCTCCCTCTCATCATCTTTTTTCATTCCCTTCCTTTCCTATTAATTTTATTTTTCCATCGTTATTTGCTTATCGCCGAGAATGGCCGATCGAGAAACGGGTGCGTGCACGCACGGAATACGTAAGGTTATCGGTCTATTCGTAAACGACCGGCCTATGCGAGCTCTATTCGTTTCTTTATCTAGCTCCGTCACTCTGAGAAATCGCTTCATTCACGTTTGTAATAAATAATTTTAGAGCGTGATGTCACGAACGTTTTATCACGCCTGTTACCCGGTAAACGATTGAGCATCGCCTTGTGCTAACTTCGAAGAAGAGGCCATTCGCGAAAATGCCGCGCGATGTCTCGGCGCTAAAGTAAATTCAATTGCGCTTATCAATTTTTATAGAGGCATCGTTACCATTCATTTGGATTTTTCTAACGAACGAAGAAACAAGTAAGGGCAACCGTTTAAATGTTTCACATCCTTACCGATTTACTTCGTTTAGTGGGCCGGTAAATCGGAGGCGTTTCTTTAGGGTCATCGCGAGCCGGAAATCGTTCGATTATACGCAACGTGGCAGAATGAAATCGTTGCGACCGCAATTCGTAGAAATGCTACACGAATATTAGTATCCATTCCCACGAATGTGGTACCGAACTTCGAAACTATTCCGCCCACTACTGAGAAGTCTACCAGTGGACTTGGATTGAAATGTAGTGGGCTTCACCGTCCAACAAATGGCAACGTTTGTGGAATATTTTCGAATATTTTGAACACTACGATAAGAGCGTAAGGGAACGTTACGATACATGAAGTACATCTTCGGGTAGAGAAATCATGAGAATCTCATTACGCGATATTTTATCTTTCTCCGTACGCGTGGTTTTCTTGGAAAAAGCGAATGCCTCCTTTATTTATATACGCGTACCAGCCACGGATCATGTATTACTTTGTCTACCTTCGCGCGGCTTCTTATCTTTCGTATCGTATCGATAAAACGCTGACTAAATAATTTTGCCCGAATGTTTATTATTGACGTCAAAATAAGAATAAAATAATATCCGATAAAAATAGATTGTTTGATGATATCCCGTCGTTTAACCTCTTTAATTTCGATCGTAACGACGTTTAATCGTGTCATTGTTTTTTTGAAAACGTAGCCGATGCGATGGAGTTATTCAAACGTTCTTCAACAATACGATAACATATTTTGCAAAATGTATATGAAGCATGTTTCTTAGCGTCTGCACTGATAAAAGTCGAGACGTCCTCCATTAGCAGGTATCGTCGATCCAGCGATAATTCTTCGAACGGTGGCACCGAGTTTATTACTATCATCGATAACGTTCCATTCTATCGGTCAAGCAATTACTCGACGCAGCGAATTTAAGACGATCGACGTATAACGTGAGAAGTACTCGAAAACTAACTTATTTCTTTCGACTAGGTACGAAGAACTTATTGAAAGGTATGAAAAGATCTTGAGAAAAATCAAGGGACAAATATGAGAGAATCTATGAAGAATGGAAAATAATCAGGAGGAGAAGTGGAGTGTATCGCGTTGCAAAGGTGCCTTTAATCGACAAGAGGATCGACAGGTAGATAGAGACGAGCGATCCTTCGCCCTCACAAATTGGAAAGATCCACGTATGTGTTAGTAGGCGACGTCGAGTCTCAGGGTCTCTCGTAGAACGCCGAGGTTCGTCCTACGGCTTCTTTTCCTTCTCCCACCCCCACCGTCGACATAACCACCCTTCGTCGCCCTCCCTACGTCGCTGCCGCGATCCCGTACGGGTCGCTTTCATCCTTCGACAAAGGCCGGTGCGCGCGGGCGGTGTCGGGCGTCGAAATCGCCTGCAAGACTGCCTGTGGTCCAGTGACTTCAATGAAGCAAACAATATTAAAATGGCGTTTCTTCGAAATGTCGGCACCATGAATTCTCCTAGCTACCCACGCTTTTAGAAATTTGTCGTTCCGTCGTAAATGAAATATAAAACCTACGAAGGCGTCTACCTCCGGATTCTTACATAGTCGAACCGCTGGTTGTTCGATCGCGAATTTTCATCGCCGTTTGTCTGAGATCAATCGATCGTTCCGTTTTCAAACGTTCGATCGCAAAATCAGTCGATTGGTTATACTTATCCCGTAAGATACAGTTTCGCTTTGAAATTATCGAATGGCAAAATAAATGTACAAGAATGTATTTATTTATTCCGCGCGATTTAGATGTTTTCTTATTTAATATACCACGTCGACTTTAGTCGTTTTAAATATTAAATATGTATTAAATAATAACCGATCGTCATTATTTATACAATTGAGTAGTTTATATCTATCTCGTTATAAATTTCAAAAGAATATATGAGTCAAGTTTCGCGAATTGTCGATCTTGTGCAATATCGAGTTTTGAACAATTTTATTTCCGCCAATTTATTTGCGCAAATTTATTACGTTCGCCATTCTTTTTTTAACGATCATCTATCCGTATCGAGGGCCGTGGTTACTCGAGAGCATCAAAAAAGAGTCACCTTTCTTTGACGGCGCTTTCATGCGCGTACGAAAAACGCATCGCTCATTGGAATCGTGCGTTTCGAATCGCACAGTGAAAGAGAGTTACGTTCATTCATGTATGTATTATATAAGATCGCGTTGTGACGCGCGAGACTCGTGTATCACGATGGCCTTTGCGTTGTTCATCTCGCGAGGAAGAATCGCGGAGTAGATCGTTCGTTAACCCAATCCAATCGATCGTGAAGAATAACGCAAGTGACACGAAATAATCAATTTCTACGACGCATCGGAATTCTTAGATTAAAGCCAAGCGCTTGTCGAAAAACACTTGACATTATTTTTACTAAAAAAAGAAGAAGAAAAAGCGCCTATTCATATCCACTCGTGATTCTATCATAGAATATCAGTTAGATCCAACTATCAAAGAATGACTAACCAACTAACAAGAAATGACTAGAAAATTGACTAAACTTGTTGCCACATTTTTTGACACCTGCGAAAAACAACCGTTCTTATGTTTATCGTTTCTCGGTAAAATCCATTGAAATTTTTTTCTGTAATAAATAAAAATAAAGTTAATTTTAAATAAATTTTAGGTAATTGCTTAAAACAATGTAATCTTTTTAGTTTTATATCATATTTTAAACTGTCATTCATCGGTGACTGACGTGGCACTCAACGTGTTAAGTAAGTGTCGAGGAACGAAGATTTTTAAAGCGAACGGATCGATCGCTTTCGATTTGGTCAATTTGACAGAGAGGCTTTCTAGAGTGAACGGATTAGAGTCCTTTAACAATGGCCACGCATCGTCGTTATCTCCAACGACGCATCGATGCCTGTGGCCGTGCATTTCCGTTTGTTATCGAAATGCTGCAACGTTCGTATCGCTTGGCCCTTCCGGTTCGACCATCTTTACGACGGCCCATCGACGAATTAATGGAAGATACAAATATCGCGCTAGCAATTCATAGCTATAACCAACGCGACAATGTTGGAACGCGTACCGCAGACAACTTTGAAGAAACTCCTATCCAAAAATGTAGACGTTTCAACAGACCAGTCGACGAAGATGCGATGAAGCTATTCAAAGAACGCTTTTTCTTCGGATCTAGCATTCCCAATACCGTAGGATTAAGCTGTATGATCGAAACGAATAAGGTAGCTTCCCACGTAACTACGCGCATACATACATATATACCTATATATATATATATCAACGCACGACGTCTCGTACGTCGGCGTTGCCTGGCAAAACGCATAGCGCATAGACGAAACGAGAATTTAATACGTTAGTAAGTACGAACGCGTAAGCGACGTAGACTTAATGCTACGACCTAGATTTCGAAAGTGGCTCTCGTTGTTTTATCAACGATAGGAGGGTTCTCGATCTCGAACGAAGATCGCCACGGTTCGTTACCCCATTCTTTTCTGTCTTTTCGATTCTTAAGGTTACAAACGCTTGGTCTTTCGACAAAAGTCGGCTATCCTTCAAGCAGCTTCGCTACCTATAAAAAATATCAAGTTGGCGGCAAGCGCTCCAAAGTGGAAACGTCGAACATTCAACGAATTTAATGGCGAAGTCGACAGCCCCCGGCCAGGTCGTCACCATCTGTTTATGTTACGCGTAACGCCGATATGGCGTCACAATAATGTTACGTCACTTCTTTTCTGTATTCCGATTCTACGTATTGGACGTTTCCGAGAAATTCTCCATTTACACAGGTAACCGTTCGAAATGACGCGACGTTGTTTTGCGACAACCATCGCGTAAGACGTTACTTTCGATGTAGTTGCGCGTCACGCGTCATCGCGCTAGCGACATTTTTTCACGGATACATGCGAAACGTTCGATCTAGACGTATCCTTTCGGAGTAGAACGAATTTTATGGATACGAGTAAGAGAGCTGTTTCCGGAAGAAGACAGAATGAGAGAGGAGAGAGAGAGAGAGAGAGAGAGAGAGAGACGTCAGCATCGCCTTCGTAGAATCGCGGGGTGATCGCTTCAAGGATAAACAAGGATAAGGATACTCACCACAGCTTCGGTGCTCGGTATCCACGTGGCGAACAGTAGGGCAAGGACACAGGTGACTCTCAGGACGAGGGGTATCGCGTCGACCGGTGTCGCGGTGGTGACGGCCCTTGCCCGCATCCTCGGATCACCGGTTGTTGGTCCACCTCTACCTCGGTCAACTCCTCCTTTTCCTCCTCTTCCTCCTCCTGCACCTCTCACTTCTTCGCCGTCTTTTTCCTCTTTTTCTTCTTCTTTTCCTTTCCTTATTCTTCGATCGCTTCCTCGTTTTCTATCGCTTTCTTCTTCTCCGATCAGTTTCTTCTTACTCTATCCAGTCGGATTTTCTATATGCCCTTTTATATACCGGTCCTGTAATTTCCGCGGTGCTAAATCAGACGGGTTGGCGAAACCCTTCCGCTTCACATGACTTTTGTTTCATCGAACGTGAATTTTTTTTTTTTCAATGTCTTTACTCTTTTTATATATGCATTCTTAAAAAGCCGATCGTCGTGTTATCGTGATTTTATTTACGGTCCTACCGGTATTCCCTCCTCCTCCTCCTCCTCCTCCT
>JAITYT010000158.1:2199429-2210515 GCA_025433975.1 Liostenogaster flavolineata
GTACGAGAAGAGATGGTCAGTAACCGTAAAAATTGTATTATTCGATAAATATTAATTAGTATATCGAAAACTTATTGGTTTCTTTTCATTCAAAAATGACAGAACTTTGCGGTAGACCTAATATTTGGTGGGATTGGAAAGGAATTGCGTATTATGAAGTCTTGCTCCATGATCTAACGATTGATTCAAATCTCTATTGTCAACAACTAACACGATTGAAGCAAGCAATTGAGGGAAAATGGCCAGAATTGACCAACAGAAAGGGAATTTGTCTTTCACCATGATAACGACAGGACACATACATCTTTGACGACCCGGCAAAAACTAAGAGAGCTCGACTGGGAAGTTTTGATGCATCCATTATATTGCCCGGATTTAGCACTCTCGGATTACCATTTGTTTCAATCCTTGCAAAATTCCCTTAATGGTTTAAAATTAACGTCAAAAGAAGACTGCGAAAATCACCTCTCTCGCTTTATCGCCATAAAAGCCCAGAAGTTCTACACCGATGGAATAATGACTCTACCCCAAAAATGGCAAAAAGTTATATATCAAAATGGAACGTACTTGGTTCAATAAAGTTCATTCAAACATAAGAAAAATGTGTGAAATTTACTTCTAAAACGCGCAATATTTTTTTTCCAACTTAATATATATAACTGTATACATATGTATATATAAATGCATACTATGATCTTCAGCGACAGACACGATACAGTCGTGTTTCTTAAAATTCATTTGCATCGATAAGAAGATTCTATTTCACGGATTGCTATCTCTTTTTTATCTGTGCTGTTCTATTTGTTAATCGCGACGTACATCGTTGAACAGCGTTGATCGAGACTGCATCTTGAATACTCGTCAGAATACAATACAATAGAATCTTTATTATGATTTGAGTTAGTGACCTGCCCGTTGATATATGTCATGGTTCGATGAATCACAGCGAATCGAGTAGTAGGAAAGAATACGAAACGTGACGAAAAAAATTGATCCTAGAAAATGAAACTCATTATATCCGGGTAAAGATGATAGTTAAATATTATTTCAAAGTTTGTACTATTTATATCATTATATTATTTACTGATAATTTCGCGACGTTTTCTTAATATCGATAGATGGATTAGTTTGGAAGTTTTATTAAAAGTTAACTCAGTATGAAGATTCTGTTATCGACATGGTCGGGCACAGCAGGATTATACGAGGATATTTCGATATATCTACTTCAAATAAAATTCAAATAAAATACGGGTGCAGTTCTTAAAGTACGAATTTGTTCCAACTGCAATGGAATTAGTTGTATTTCGGAACAAAATAAATATCCGTTAACGTTTGCGCGCAACGGTGGTTAATGTAAAAAATTTCGTACTTTTTTCCGTGAAATTCCGATAGGATATCGTTTTTTTTTCACGACCATCTGGGGACAATGGAATTATTTTTTAGAAAAATATCGTTTTTTGTTCTCCTCCTTTTCTCCGCAGAACAAGCTCTGTAAATTTGCAAATAATACGAGGTATTAATCACGTAGTACATAACTCGACGTTTTTATCCATTCTTTGAAAGCATCTTCTCGCAGTCTTTGTTACCTCCCGATTTGTCGAAGGCTGTTGCGCTATTGAATCACGTAGATAGCGAAAGGTATACAGGTTTTATTTCTTCGGAACGATCCTTGTTTCCTGGCTCATGGTCTAGCCACGCAATCTACGTCTCATAGCAAACATCGAGGCACCGAGTTTGCTATGGTCTAGCGTACCATTCGCCAAAAAGTTCGTCAACCGTAGACCTCTACTTCTCGAGGAACCGCGTTCGCGTACAACTTCGTACTCGATGTAACGTGCTGCGTGTCAGCAAGTCTTGGCGCGTGAAAAGATACGTCGCGAGATAAATGGTCTCGCCTTCGCAACACGAAACCGAGGAGAGGACCGACAATTTTTCTTTATCCGATTTCTATGTAAATGCATATACGCGCTCATCGAAAAACTTTGGTATCGTCGAGTCCCTCGGCTCGCTGTAACCTTAAGCTAGCGTGCATAAAAGATAAATGAACAATCGCCTCTACGAAAGACAATTAAACTTTTCTCTCGAAATTGTTATAGAAATTAATAATATAATGTTTACCATACAGATATATTATTATACAGGAGGAATAAAATCAAATTTTTATTACGATCAACGTTAAATAACCTCTCGAATTGGCCAACGAACCGATCGATCGATAACGTTGTAATAAAATTGGACGTACGATGTTGCAATTTCGTTCTAATCCGCGCGGATAATATTCAAAATAATTGCGATGGTTCGAAGATAAGTAGAGATTGTTACGTTACGTTAAAGTCTAGATTAAAACAGATTTAATTGGTGCGTATATGGGGTGTCAAAGGTGAACGAAGTGTTAATCGTAGATTATATGAATGGACATTGAATCTAGCTAGAATGCTCTGCGCGTTCGATTGCGCAGAGCAATTACGACGACAAACGTGCGTTCTTCGCTTTTGTCGAGGGAGAACTGATAGCCTATCACTGCTAACTACGCGTACGCTCGCGATTTATATCGTTCGTTCGGAAGAGCTGTGATTTCGAAAATGTCTTCTTTCGATTCTTCTTTTTATCCGTCTTTTTTTACGCACGAGTGCATCCAAAACGTAATATTCTTTAACGTATAATTTATTGTTGTGCGAAAATTTTGTTGTTGAAACACATTGCGAATGTTAGGTTGACGATGAAATACGAGAATTCATTGAGAAGAAGACTCGATCGTCCTTATAACGGATGACGCGCGTGAATAATTGCGCGTGATTGACGGTAGCACAATTAACTTATCATTCGCGATGTTATGTACACTATTATCCGTTAATTTTAATAATCGTAATTCTTGCTGTAAATATAATGCTTCGCTCAAATCACCTTTTACTTATACGTATATATCATTATGGTTAAACGCAACTCAGACGTATTTATCTACTTGTAGGTTCGTACGTGCTGTTTTTGGTCTTTTCTCTTCCACTGAAATCTTTTAGATTCGGATATTCAGTGAAAATAATGAACGGTATTACGATTCATTACGATACAAAATAGAGGAGATTGGAATGGAAAAGAAGGGCGCGTTTTTGTCCGAGAGAAAGGGTAGCCAAGCGGAGAATGGTGCTGCTCGATTGCGAAAGGCTGGTAGAGAAAAAGAGAAGAAGAGAGAAAGAGTCTCAAAGAGAAATACCACGTCGATCGCGATTAGTACTATGTACGTACTTGTCGTTTGCGTGTTGCGTAATCATGGTTTCACCGAAGGCGGTCTAGATAGCCGATAAAAGGGACAATTCTTGAACCGTCACGAAAAGATATCCCCTATCTGGAGTAAGAAAATTAGGTTAGCCGAGTTTCACGAAATTGACGTTGAACGCGTGAATCCACAGCGGACCGACGTCGTTTAGTGGTACGATATACGGTTGCAGTTTCGTGGCTTTGGAACAGTGGGTGTTGGCACGACCGAAGAAGAAAGTAATGCGTTCTTACGCGTATACCTCGTAAAAAGTTTCTTCTGTGTTTTCTTTTTTCGCACACATATGTATTGCAAGCCTAATTATTACACTTCTTTTCTACATGTTTTCATTAATATCTCATAATGTAACTAAAGGATTTAAGGGTTAACTCTTTGCACTCGAGACCTTTTTCGCTCGGGCGAACTAGCAACTCGAGACGATTTTATGACGAGTGTCTTACAGGTCACAATATGTTATTTATATTTACAACTTTACAAATAGAATTTTGTAATGTCAAGTTGTGTATTTTTGTTTCGTGTGATAATTTATGAAACATTCTCCAAGGTGTATCCTTGGTTTATCTGAACACGTATCGCAGTAGTAGACCGTTTCGCGTCTTCCGCCTGATTTTTTTTTTCGATAGGAACAAACCTTACAACCTCCTTTTTGAGCCAGTGAAACTTACACGAAGTTTTCCATTTAGCCTAATTTAGCCTCCATCTCGCGATTGTCGAAAATCTCCTTTCAACTGGTCTACTAAAATTTTTGTAAATTGTAAATATTTACGTGACTTCTCGTTTTGCTGTATTTTTACCAGTTTATGGGGAATATAGGAATTAATTAGGCGGATTTTCATTCCTAAAAGAATTCTCTTTTCTCGAGTTGCCATTTAAAACACCGTGACGCCTGAGAGGCGCCTCTCGAGTTGCTACATCGAGTCGTGTGGCGACCGAAAATCGCCTCTCGTCCGCAAAGGGTTAAAACATTTCGACTTTTACAAACGATAAATAACGATCAGAGCAATGTTTTATTAGAAAAAAGAGAAAATCTTCCGTTAGAGGTACCGCTAATGCGAATTGCGAAGGTTAATTTAATAAAATGTATCACCTTAGGAAAGAAACCATATGCGGTTAATATAATAAGTTATAGCGCTTTTAACTATGGTCTACGTATGAGCCGATTAATTCGAGGTTATTAACCCTTCGCGGACAATGGACGCATATATGCGCCTGGTGTAGTATGCTTTCCGAATCAAAGTTATTTGTATTAATAATAATCGATGACCAATTGTCATAATAATTAACCGATATTTAAATACGACATGCAATACACGATAAAAGTAAATTGAGAATTTTAAAAATTGCCAAAATAGTTTTACTTCGAATTACTCCACCTGCAAAGGGTTAATTGGAAAGTATGAGTCCCTGGCACGCGGATATTTTATTTTCCCACTTATGCGATTAGTCGATTAAATTGTTATTACGTCACGAATAAATGCTAATAAAATCATAAATTCATGCTTGTTTCAAGATTAAACCGATATCATCGACCGATTCAAGAATAGATGTATTTCAACGTTGATTCGTCTCTTAAATCATGTATTGATTACTTTTTTAAGCACAGTAAAGCCTTTGGTCAAAACGAAGGCGGATCATACTTTTATCTCTTAGTTCATAAATACCAACAGTGGCGTCATTCTCGAGTTGTAAATCTGAATTCGAATTCCCTTCCATGAAGTGTTCATTGTTTGATAGCACTCTCGTCATCTGTCGATTTCCAGCGCAAGTAGCAGTAGTATTATTAGAAAACTACGTCGCAAATGTTTCTACCTTCAAGAGAAACGAGATCAAGTATTTCGCGTTCGAATCCCAAAAGGAAAAATTGTCTCTGCTAAAATCTGTTTTATCATGAAGAGAAAGTGGCGGTGACTCGATATCGGACCAAATTGTCTTCCAATAGTATACTCGTCGTTGAAATGAATAATCTCTTTGTCAATTAATGTATCTTAACGAAGGCCTTCCGGTGTTCGGAATGTATTTACGTCATTTACAAAATTTGTATAACTTAAAACGATATCCGAATAACGATATTGTTTTTGGCGACGATAAACGAGAAGATTTCTATTAGACGAGAAAAAGAATCTTGCTTTTTATAATTGGCACTAACGGGGTACTTTATGACGGTGTAAGTCTTCGTTTGACGATCTGTGCGACGCGCACCAGAGGCGGTAGTACGTCGTTTTTGCATGATAACGCACCAACTATCTCCTTGCATTTCCCGTCACTGCGTGTCATCGTTAAGATGTAAAAAGCACGAAAACATAAAACGAGGACAAGACAATCACTTTTGCAGGATGTTTCGATTTCGAAACACAATGTATAGCACGTGCATTTAAGGAAGACCGACGAGGTACAATTGTTTTGCTATACACGTATCGTTGTCTAATCGTGACGCGCTTATGTCATTTGTTTTCTCCATCATTGATAAGGACGTAACGACTCATTTTTTAAACGATCTTAGTGTCGCGTACATAAGAAATATCGAAGTTAAATATTTAATTTTTTATTTATTACGATGCTAGACAGTCGCATTGAACACTGAATTTTTCTACCTTTTCTACCGCTTTCGTACGTTGTACAACATGTACGATCATATGTTGTAGATGGCTACCGATAGACGGATTGATCTGGTTAATAAATCGGTCGAAGAAAGTCGATATACGATACGAACGTTTAAACTTGCGTGCAGTTCTAATTTTTTCCTATTTTGCGTTATAAATGAATAGTCGAAGCGAAGCCTGAAAAGCAAGAAATCGCAATCGTTGTTCGAACCCTTACGACGCTACGTTTCTTCGCAGCACATTTTCATGTTCGCAGTACATCGCGAGTATTCCATCACGAAAACGTGATCGTGTCGATCGATTTTATTCACCGTGCAACATTGACGAGAGATAATTTACACGTAGCGGATGGTATATGTATGGTTTGCTCTATACATTTACGTATTATATAACGTTATGTATTTTCGTTTTCAGCACGCGTATAACACATCGCGCGAGAGTCATCCACAAGGGGTGTTGCCACTGGAAGTTGCACGGGGTGACATTACCCAGTCGCGGTACCCTGAGGACGAGGACAACGATCAGTTATCGGCGCAGTGGTATCTTCAGGGAAAGAACTTCTCGGATCGAATTCCGTCTGATCATGATGCCGGTAGATACGACGGCTATCAGGACGGAGAGGATGTACCCGGTTCTGGGAGTTACGATGAACGTGTCTCTAGTGGTAACAGAGGGAATACTTATCGTGGACAGGCCGGTAAGTGTATAATTGCGTACGTAATGTGGAATAGTACGTAATAATGACGGAGCGGGTTAAAAAAAGGCAGCGATTTTTCTCTTCGGTGGTAACGTTTTGAGCAGTGCTGATCGTTCGCTGCTTTCTTTCTCATAAATCTATTTTGAGCGTGAAAAGATAATGATCGAAAATCGAGAATTTCACAAAAATACTGATGAGAACACTGTTGGTATCTTCTCTACTTGTTTCAAAATATCTTTCTTTGGTTCCTCTGTTACCGCAATACCGTATATGTCGCATACATATCGCATATTGAAGTAAATTTTCAATCATTCGATATCATAATACACGACACTATGTCTTCCACTGTACCGAAATTATTCGTTTCAGCGTTTTTATTAAGTTTTTAGTCGTAGTATTTGAAATCATTATAACAATGGGTATGTCCTATCGATTCATAGTAGATATATTCATTTTTTTTAAATAACGTGTAGAGAGTAAATATTAATATCTTTAATAAGTTTAATAAGTTGCATGCAAGGAAAGTCCTATGCTTAAGCATAGACATTATTTTTAACAATATAAGAAACGTTGCAAGAATAAGGATTGATTTTTTCACATATTTTCTTTATATATTGTGATTGAGGACGAAAATTCTTATATCGTGTAAAATATAAGACTATTTTATGCATACGTACGTATGTTATGTTACATATGTTATGATCTTTTTAGAACTTTATACCGTATTATACCGGATATTTACCGTAAATACTTATAAATGTACGTTATAAATTTTTCCATTCCATATTTATTCATCGATACTTATTAACGCGTCAATATTATTATGTCGAACTATATACTTATTCATGCATGTTATAAAGTATACGTTTTTACGTAATGTATTGTAATTAAAAATGTAGGTTAAATGTAATATAAATATTATAAAAGTCATAAAAATTAGGTATATCGCTAACAAATTTAATACGATGTTTTTGTGTTCAAGTTAAGGAATTATATCGTTACGACATTGACTTACGTTATGCACGATATGCACGTTCGGTTGCCTATAAACAGGCGGAAGATGGTTTTCTTTAGATGAAGACTTTTGGCTGAACAGGCAATTTTTTCGTCAAAACGACTAATCTTATATGTTCATTTGTTACAGATTATGGAAGAAAATACGTATATCCCTATGCGTATGGACAAAGTAATTCAAGTAATTTCGGGCAAGTAGATCCGTACGCAGAAAGTCAAGGATCTGGAGATCCTTATGAAGAAAATCGTGGATACGAAGACCATCGTGGCTATGAAGACAATCGTGGATATGGGGATAGTCGTGGATATGAAGAAAATCGTGGGGCACAGGATCCCCACGGAAATATTTATAGAGGTGGCGAAACGAACGAAAGTGGTAGAGAACCCACAGACCCTTATGATGGTCAAAACTCTTATGGCAGACCTGAATATTTCCCTGGAAATAGGTATCCAGGTCAAAGCTACGGATATGGTACAGCCGGAAATTCCGAAAATTATCCCAGCAGCTATTCTTCTATTCCTAGCGCAAATTTGCCTCGTAATTGTAGCGGATCAGTTAATTGTACACCCAAATGTTTCGCGGAAAAGGGTTCTCGTGTAAGTTACTGTTCAACTGTATGTCTATGTCAAAGATTTTTTTTGGAATACAAATTTATGAAGAATCATATATATGATTATATTCAGTTATATGTATTTATATAAATATTCAATGTAAATAGAATAATTTTTAATTCTTCGTACCAGGGATCTCCAGGTGTAGTTGGACCTCAGGGTCCTAAGGGATTAAGAGGATTTCCTGGCACAGAAGGACTTCTTGGACCTAAGGGTGACAAGGGTGATCCAGGACCGCAAGGACCTCGTGGTCTAAAGGGTGATAGAGTATGTTTTCTTATTATAATACTTTATATTTTATATATTTATGTATTGGTAACAGTTACACTATCGAATAACTTCTTTAGTTAACTCGTAATGTCATATTTTATTATTATTTATGGACATTAATTGAATGTTTTCACTATTAAAGGGTAAAATGGGAGTTCCTGGTTTTACCGGTAGAGACGGAATTCCTGGTACTCCAGGTCTTCCAGGAGAAACAGGACGTCCAGGACGCGACGGCTGCAACGGTACAGATGTAAGTATAAAATATAGTTATATTATAGTAGAATTGTTATAATATTTGAAGCATAATTCACTATATTGACGTTTGTATCTCTCGCATAATATTACGACATGTATTAGGGCGAGTTCGCAGTTTTAAACTTGTATACAGTTAATTTTATTAAAAAGAACATCGAAATATTTTTCAAGAAAATAATATTAACAAAGAAAATATCGTAGCTTGCTATGGATGGGAACATAATGCGTTGTAATTATATTTTTCTTACCTAATACGTGAAACGGGGAGAACTGCAAAATCAATATAACTGACTAAAATGAAATAATATATTTTTTAACATCATTTCTTTAAAAGATATTTCTATGTTTTAGATAATCCTTTTCAATAGATAAACATTTTTTAAATTTATTATTTTAACTGATATATCTTGATTGCATTGATGAGTATTTTAAAGGAACAAGTTTTCATTAATATAATTTCGCAGGGTGCACCGGGTCAAAGTGGTTTACAAGGCGAACCAGGACCTCGAGGTTTGAAGGGCATATCAGGACCCAAAGGCGAGAAAGGTCAACCAGCGTATGCTGGAAATTTTCCAGTTGGTCAAAAAGGAGAACCGGGTATAGATGGTGTTAGAGGACCTCCAGGTCCTCCGGGTGTACAAGGTGAACGAGGTTCTCCTGGGCTGAAAGGTGATCGAGGCCCATTCGTGAGTTCCTAATCATTCTTCTGTACTATTGAGTTAGCAAGAAAGCGACATCGGTTTTTTAGTGTGAAATAAATTTCAACGTTTTATACAATGAACGAGCTTTAATCAATTATATAGGGTGTTTTCGAAAATATGAATTTAACTTCGAGGATAAATACAGTACGCTAAAATATAATCCGCTAAAATATAGTACGCTAAAATCTTGTTTCCAAATTATAGCCGTTTTTATATGAAATCTGCTATCTAATAATTTTCATAGAAACTATTCAAAATAACTATCTTCGGCTTGAATACAGATTTCTTTTTTTGCCATCTTTTTTGATAATACCATGATTTGTAATCATAATACTGACAGGAGACATTAAAAAAAGAACCATAGCACTATCTATTTGTGAAAACCAAAATTACTTTTTTGCTGATCATATATTTTTATTCATAAGAAATTATAAAATTACAACGCATTTTATAAATTCAGGGAGCGCCGGGTCTTACTGGGCATAAAGGTGAAAAAGGTAATATGGGACTTGGTTTCGAAGGGTTAAGAGGCGATAAAGGACAGAAAGGTGAGCCGGGTCCGCCTGGTTCAAGCGGCCCTCTTGTACCCTTTCAAAAAGTTGACGAAATGGCTGGGCCACCTGGTGAACGAGGCGAGAAGGGCGATAAAGTATAGTACTTTAAACCTAAAAATATATTAACTACTACAAACATATAAATATTTGAATTGAAATTAATGATGTGTATTAAATTAATATATTTTAATACTAGGGTGACATGGGTATAGATGGTGAGAAAGGTGAACCGGGTCCATCTGGAGACTATGGTATAACAGGTGCCTCCGGAATGAAAGGAGAAAAGGGACTTCCTGGAGCTCCTGGAATTAGAGTAAGTTCGTACTCCTCATAGAAGTATCAATATGATATAACGTACTAGTTCTATTTTAATAATACAAACACCTTTTTTTTTTTTATTTAAGGGTAGGGATGGTTTCTCTGGACCTCCCGGCCCGCCTGGACGAAAAGGTGATCGAGGGTACGATGGCTTAGATGGACTTGCTGGTCGAGCTGGTCAAAAGGGAGAACCAGGGAGAGATGGTATAATGGGAGTGCCTGGATTACGAGGACCTCCAGGACCGCCAGGTGTAAGCAATTTATTTTTAATTAATCATTTTATATATTAGGGAATACTATTCTGTTTCTGTTTCAGAAGCGAGAATGTAAAAAATGTTACGTCTATTCTTATTTATTTTCGATTTGTAAATTAGCTTCAGTAAGAAGTAGATAGTTTTCGATTAAAGGTCATTTCCTTATGTACAAATATTAAAAGCGTTTTATTCTCATTATGTCTGTAGGGTGGTAAAGGTAGACCAGGTCCACCAGGACCGAAAGGACCGCGTGGCTTTCCAGGACCGATTGGACCTCGAGGAACTGATGGCTTTTCAGGTGATCCAGGACCAAAGGGTCCTATAGGTTTACAAGGAGGTCCAGGATTACAAGGTATTCCAGGGCCAGAAGGACTACCTGGTGAAAAAGGAGCAAAAGGCGAGCCGGGTGTAACTGGATTTCCAGGCGCTACAGGTCCTCGAGGATTTGATGGGCCTCCCGGGCCCGCAGGTCCACGAGGATTACCCGGAGAAAAAGGATTATCAGTCACAGTAAGTTGTATTAATTTTTTTTTTTTT
>JAITYT010000158.1:2210595-2238819 GCA_025433975.1 Liostenogaster flavolineata
TAATATACACTTACCGTGTAGGGATCTAAAGGAATGGATGGAATACCAGGTTTTGATGGAGAGAAGGGGCAGAAAGGAGAACGCGGTTATGCGGGAGTTCGTGGACGTCCGGGTGATTCTTTAGATGGAATTCCAGGGGCTCCAGGGGCATTTGGTGAACCTGGTGAACCTGGACCACCAGGACGAGATGGAATACCTGGTGTACCGGGCAGTCCAGGTGATAAAGGAGACATTGGTGGCCGTTGTCAAGATTGTTTGCCAGGATTACGTGGTGCGAAAGGAGATCGTGGGCTAGATGGAAGTCAAGGTCTTCCTGGTCCTCGAGGTCCAACTGGAGAACGTGGATTTCCAGGAGAGCGAGGTATAGATGGATTATCTGGATCTATCGGGGCACCAGGACTTCCCGTATGTATAATTTTATTTATGGTACTCTTTTTGTATTTTTTAGCTTCGAATTAATGTAATTAATTTCTTCCAATAATTATCTTTAGCTTTATAGTGAAAGATTTATTTACTTTTTTAGGGAAGAGATGGTATTCCTGGTTCTCCTGGACCGCAAGGTGAACCTGGTGACGCTGCAGTCATTTCCGAAAGTATGTTACGTACAGAGAAAGGTGAAAAAGGTTTGCGGGGTGAAGTAGGAAGACCAGGGCCACCAGGACCAGAAGGTCCACCTGGAGAGAAAGGAAGATCTGGCATTGGTGGCTTTCCTGGCCTGAAAGGGGAGCCGGTACGATTAATTATTGCTATTTATTATGATAACTAACTATAAGTTGGTTAGAAATAGAAAAATAAGATTAGAAGTTACTTATGAGATAATTTATTTATTTGCGCTAAATTTTGTATGGTATGGATACTAAATATGCCTAAATAATACTAATTGGTTTCAATAATAAGACACAAAAGACAATCTAGGATCGTGAGAGAAAAAGAGAAGAAAAAATGATATCATAATATTAACGTATTTATAATTACAAACATATAAAAAAATCAAATATTCATTTATAATATAATTTAATTGGCAAACTTTTAATTTTTTTTATTAAAAGTTTGAAAATTCTTGATAATTCTAATTAAAAAGCTGTTTGAAGATATATTGTATATTATCATTCATTTCATTTATAAATTTAAGAATAATTTGTTTAATCTTCGTCGTAAATAAATATTCTGTATGTGTTTTGTATTTTGTAGGGCGATCGTGGATTTGCAGGTGAAGATGGTGTTTCGGGTAGACCAGGTACACCAGGACGTAAAGGTGAAAAGGGTACTAGTATAAAAGGTGAATCTGGAGAACCTGGCAGACCAGGCGCGTTTGGTCATAAGGGTGATCCAGGTTTTGATGGACCAAAAGGTGAACCTGGTAAGCATTTTTCGTATACTTGTATGCGTATTTATATAGGTATACGTAGATTGTTATCAAAGATTATAAATTTTGTGATAAAATAGATTTCTCTGATAATTTATCATTCTCTGATAAGAAAAATAAAAGATTTAAACTTTCATTTTTTATTGCATTACTATTTTTAATTTTTTTTTCACAACGGCAATAAATATATTGATTCGATATTTGAATAGGACAATGCCCTCCATTAACATGGATGGAGGGCTTAAAAGGTGATCGTGGATCACCTGGTGACAAAGGTGAGCCTGGTCCACCAGGAGAGGATGGTTTACCAGGAGATAAAGGTCTGCAAGGATTTTTGGTGAGTACTATTGATATTGAATAATAATAACGCAAATATGCTGAATCATTTTGTCGTGCAAGAATAATGTATTAATAATTAGGGTCCACCTGGGCCACCCGGTTCTCCTGGTGCATCTGGACCTGTTGGACCTAGAGGATTACCTGGACCTCGTGGAGACAAAGGTAATATGGGACCAATGGGTTTCCCAGGCGAACCAGGACGCGAAGGACTACGAGGATTACCAGGTGCTTCAGCCTCTAAAGGCTCGAAAGGTGAAGCTGGAATAACAGTTAAAGGCAATCCTGGTTTGTCCGGCCCTCAAGGAGAGAAGGGAGAAAAGGGGCTCCCAGGGCCACCAGGAAAAGATGGTTTTGTCGGGTTTCCCGGTTTGCCTGGCTTCTCTGGTG
The DNA here is from genome assembly GCA_025433975.1 of Liostenogaster flavolineata. Taxonomy (NCBI): domain Eukaryota; kingdom Metazoa; phylum Arthropoda; class Insecta; order Hymenoptera; family Vespidae; genus Liostenogaster; species Liostenogaster flavolineata. The sequence goes on from JAITYT010000158.1 coordinate 2,212,688, forward strand.
AAAAAGGAGATTTTGGCATTCCTGGTATTAATGGATTACCAGGTATACCTGGTGAGAAAGGTGATACTGGTCTAATTGGACCACCAGGACCTCCAGGAGTGGCAGGTAGACCCGGAATTGATGGTAGTAAAGGTACGTTTCAAGAACTTATAGATGCGGAAATATCTAAACTATTTGATGAGTAAGATGAAATATGATTGTCAAGAGATATCTTAAAAATAAAATATTTAGTTTCAGCCGAAATTATGAAATTTGTTATAAGTCTTTGTTTCACAAAAATTGCAGTTGCTAAATAGTATTTTCTGTAAAAATATTGGATTTATAGGGGAACCAGGTTTACCGGGAGAAGCTGGTAGACCCGGTCTTCCTGGCTTCCCGGGCATGAAGGGTGACCGCGGCGAAGAGGGTATTGATGGATTAAAGGGATACCCTGGACCACGTGGCTTACCAGGAAATGCTGGTAGCCCCGGAGTTAATGGTGCACCTGGTATGAAAGGAGAAAGAGGTGAAAAAGGTTTTCTAGGTTCACCAGGATTACCTGGAATGGATGGTAAACCTGGTCGTATAGGTTTTCCTGGATTAAAGGGTGATCAGGGCTTACCTGGTGCTTCTGGTCTGCCTGGTCTTATCGGATATGAAGGCCAAAAAGGTGATGAAGGTCCTCCTGGCTTCCCGGTAATTATTATATAAAATAATAAATCTGATTTTCAATCCATAGTATTTATGACATGAATATACTAATTTCGTTTAATATTATTCTTGCGTGTCTGTATATTTCTTTTTTTTTGTCATATAATTAGGGACGGAAAGGTGAACCAGGTGAAGTGTCTGAGAAAGGTCAAAAAGGTGAACCAGGTATGCCAGGTATTCGCGGTCCTCAAGGACCGCCAGGGAGAGATGGTATTGATGGTGTAAAAGGTGAAGCTGGTAGACCAGGATTCGGTCGTCATGGTGTACCAGGTGAAAAGGGAGAACCTGGGTTGCCAGGACATGATGGAATACCAGGATTACAAGGTCCAAAAGGCGATACAGGTGTACGAGGATTCCCCGGCTTAAAAGGAGATATGGTATGCAATGATGAAATATTTAATTAAGAAAATATTATAACTTTTATTTTTAATATATATCAGGGTCTGGTTGGGTTCTCTGGAGAGCCAGGTCCTCCTGGAATTGATGGGTTACCTGGGGAAGTTGGTTCACCTGGTTCACCTGGTTCACCTGGATTCCCAGGTCTTAAAGGAGAGATGGGAGCACCTGGTCAACCCGGATTAGATGGCGTTAAAGGAGATCGTGGTCTCCCAGGTAATACATAAATATTTAACATAATTGGAGTCAATTTTCATTGTTAGTATAATAGTACGTGGAATGTTATCATTTTATAAAATAGTTAAATATATATTATGTAGGAATCGTTGGTTTATCTGGAATTCTTGGTGCACCTGGAGAAAAAGGAGATCGTGGCCCAACTGGTCTTACTATTCAAATAAAAGGTGATAAAGGTGAACCAGGTATATCTGGACTTCCTGGATTTCCTGGGGAAAAAGGAGATCGAGGATTGGAAGGACGAATAGGGTATAGTGGGGAAAAAGGAAATACAGGTTTACCTGGTCCTATTGGGAATCCTGGTCCAGTTGGTCTTCCAGGCCCTAAAGGTAAATTATTACATAGAATACAAGTCTACATAATACATAGTCTACAGAATTAAAAAAATTGTGTTTTCAAACTATTATGGGAATATGTAGTTAGCAAGTATGTTGATATGTATTGTGTATGTATGTGCGAGCGTGAGTGGTAAGTGTCAATGAGGTAAGCGAGAGTTCAAATAAAGGATACGCATAGATACTGAGTGCAGCGAAAACAGAGTCGCACGGTTTAACGATTAGCTTATGGAAGCATTCTCGTTGTATTCTAAATTGGTTACTTTGTTTTCCGGTATGTATAGTATTTTGTTTATATTTATTAATAAACTTTTATTACTATTTTTATTAAAAACTTACATCATTTATTTTATTATTAGGCGAACATGGTCCCGCTGGTATTCCTGGTAGTCCTGGTTTAACAGTTAGAGGTGAAAAAGGTTTACCAGGTTTATTAGGAAAACACGGAAGAAATGGACTTCCAGGACGTTCTGGAGAAAAAGGAGAGCCGGGATTTCCTGGACTACCTGGATCAAAAGGAGATACTGGTCCTTATGGGCCTGTTGGACCTCAAGGTCAGAAAGGTGATCTAGGATCTAGAGGTCCGACTGGTTTACCAGGACGGGACGGAGCACCAGGTCTCGACGGAGTGCCCGGTTTGTCTGGTGAAAGAGGTCAAAAAGGTGATCGAGGATTACCCGGAGTATTTGGTGAACAGGGCCAGAAAGGAGAGCCAGGATTACAAGGTAAATATCTATATTATAAGCATGTAAATATCGTATATGTATATAAATGAAATATCTGATATTTTATTATTAATGTCAATGTAATTACTGTAAATACAATTATTGCTGTATGATATGTAATAAAATGTTTGGGTTGTTCGCGAATTATTTATGCTATTCTTGTTTTTAAGATAAAAATTATGAATTATTATGTAATATTTAATTTATAGGACCTAGTGGTTTCGACGGTATTCCTGGAGAAAAAGGTGATCGAGGATGGGATGGGGCGACTGGTTCTCCAGGACAACCTGGTCAAAAAGGAGATCAAGGTTATCCTGGACAAACAGGTTTAATGGGACCCGTTGGATACGTTGGTATAAAAGGTGAAAAGGGTGAAGACTGCATCGAACCACCGATTGGACCTAAAGGAGATCGTGGATATCCCGGTATGTTTCTTCGAAAGACAAGAATTGAGAATTATGCTTTTAATGAATTTCATGTAGGTAGTAACAAAAGATATCAGCACATTTACACTTAGCAAAACGAATTATTTTTTCTGTAGGTTTGCCTGGTATGCCAGGTGTACCAGGAGAAAAGGGACATCCAGGTCCACCAGGTTCACCAGGTATAGATGGAATAAAGGGCGTTCAAGGTTATATAGGATCTCCTGGTCCTGCTGGATTGCCTGGTCTTCCTGGTCCTAACGGTCCACCAGGTTTATCTGGCCTTCAAGGCCCTGTCGGTGCAACGGGATTCCCGGGAGAGCCTGGTTTACCATGTGAAACTACACCAGACTATCTCACTGGTATTTTATTAGTACGGCACAGTCAGAGTGAAAGAGTTCCAAGCTGTGATCCAGGTCATATTAAACTTTGGGATGGATATAGTTTATTATACACGGATGGCGACGAGAGGGCGCACTCTCAAGATCTAGGTAACTTTCAGTTTTTTTGTGATAACTTTTAGTTATTAGTGATAGCAGTAATTAATTCTTATTTTTGAATTAATTTTTACTATTCAAACCCATACTTTTTATAAAAGTAATTTACATTATTTCTCGTCGTGAAATAGGTAATGCTGGCTCGTGTGTTAGGAAATTCTCAACAATGCCTTTCTTATTTTGCGATATCAACAATGTCTGCCATTACGCTAGTCGCAATGATCGTTCATACTGGTTATCAACTACTGCACCGATTCCTATGATGGTTATAGAGAATTCGGCGATGAAAAATTATATTTCCAGGTACATAGAAATATTAATATATCGGTGTAAAAGTTTTTAGTTATCTCGAAGGCAAGGATATATATCTTATAAATATTATATCACGATATTTTGTTACGATAGTGAATTTATTTTTATTGCGTAAGAATTTGTGGGAGTGATTATAATACAGAGTTTTGTATGCGAGAACGAATATAATAATTTACTGTTTTATATATATATATACATCGATAATTATTTTAGATGCGTGGTGTGTGAGGTACCAGCAAATGTGTTGACAGTACACAGTCAATCTCACAGTATCCCAGATTGTCCAGGAGGATGGACTGGCCTTTGGATTGGATATAGTTTTGTAATGGTGAGTAACTCGTTCAATTGGATCATAATGTATAATTTGTCCTACTTTATACAATAATTTTAACATCTGAGGTTTTTGTGTATTTACTTTAGCATACTGGCGCCGGCGGCCAAGGTGGTGGTCAATTACTCTCAAGTTCGGGTTCCTGCTTGGAGGACTTCCGGGCGTTGCCATTTATCGAGTGTAATGGCGCGAAGGGTCATTGCTTTTATTATACTAATGAGTACAGTTTCTGGATGGCTATCATAGAGGATAGCCAACAATTCCAAATGCCTGAAAAACAGACCCTAAAGGAGGGTACCGGTAGGAATCGAATAAGTCGCTGTCAAGTTTGTATAAAGAATACGTAAATCTGTACACAATGTCTTTTTTTACTGCAAGATTTATCATTATAATAACGAAAAAACCAACAATAACGTTTGTGACGAAACGAAAGGAGGAAAGTATAACAGTTTCGAAAGGATAAAAGCACAGTCCACTTCGGACGCTGACAAAACAAAGAGAAAGGCCAATTTGCCTTCTCGTGTCCTTCGAATCTATTTCCACTGTTTCTTGTTCTTCATTAGTCTTTATTCTCTCTCTCACTCTCCCCCCTCTCTCCTTCTCTCTCTATTTCTTTTTTTCTTCCACCTTCTCTACTTTCCTTCCTATTTCGTATTTCTTGCTCGTTGCGTGCCTGTGGTCTTTGCGAACGCCTGTCCTTTTTCGTTATATGTCTTCTTAAAATGTAATCATTCAAATGAGTGCCTTGCGTACCACTTAGTATGTAAAATAATATATATTTATATCTCGTAAAATCGTATGAATTTTAAGTTTATCGTACTACCACGGACACTGCCCATATCCTATATGGCACATTCTCATATTGTATATTAATATAAACGATCTTAGCTTGATAATTGTATGAAACCAAATATTTAAATAAATAGGTATTTTGCTACGTAGCCGATAAAATTCTGTATTAATTCTGCGTCAACTGATGTCGTGAGTGTACGAACGAGAAATTCGTTCAAAAAAAAGGCTAAAAATTTATTTTAATAAAATATAAAATTAATGATATTAATTATATATGAAGATTTAACGGATGGGATTCAATGATTCGAACAATTATATCACAATTTTACGTGATATATCTGTATGATGGTAAATGTTTATTGAATTCTAAATTTCTACCTAAAGGGGTTTATTCACCCTGTTTATACTTTATTACTAAAGTTTTTCTTCGTGTAAATTATATTGACATTAAAAGGACTATTTTGATATCGAACAGAGTAAATTTCATAATTTTCTAAAAATATATCGTTTTAACAGGTGCTAATGATTGTAAAATTACAATAATCTAATGTTCCCGTTTGGCATTTGACATATTAATCATGGCAAATTGTAGTATTCGATACTCGCAAAGGATATCCTTCTTTCACGATATAAATGTTCGTTGTTTTAATAAATAATGAAACATTTATTTTCAATTTGATAGTCAAAATGTATAGTAAATGCATTTTAATTTAATTTCCAAAAATGAGATATGTACAAAAGAAAAAGACGGAGAGGAAGCAGTGATTATCAAGCTGAATGAAGAAGACGAAGCTAATGTAACGATGCGACATTAAGAAACAGCAAAATAATGACAGTTTTATTGTAATCGTACATTTAAGTTCTGCACATATTTATAAAATGTTGATAGCAACTTAGTATAGGTAAGTGTCACGTATAATTTCTTCACTTTAATGACAATCCTAACATAAGTATCTAACATAAGTAACATAAGTATAGGTGTATAGATATTTTGTGCATAAATATCATTTTCAAAATTGAATTGTGATTTATCGCAATTGAAAATGAAAAGTCATCAATGATCGGAGAAACAAACGCAGTATTGGGGCAATCATTCAATGTGTACGGCATATTAATGCGATTTATATAATCGGAATATTTTCAAACGTTACAGTTTCTCGGTTGAAATGCAAATGTGATTTACAATGAATAATCGAAAACCTGAATGTCTCTACGTACTGCGTTTTCTGAATATTATTATAAGCAGTGGAGTCGCTGTTGATTTTACAAAATTAACATATGGACTTTCTGTTCTTGTTGTTGATGTTGCCGCACCTCTCATTGCGTTTATAAGAATGCGGTAAAAATGACTAATAGTGTCGGTGATCATGAAACCCAACTAAGTTCCGAGACATTTAAACTTTTATCCTTGGATATATTAAATAATATCTTCTTATTACGTAGCATCTCGAAAAACTTGCTATTAACCGATGAAATTTTAATCCATGATTGTAATATTATATGAATAGCTTATAAGGAAATATATAATATTTGTTGAAGCTTCAAACGATTAACATCATTCGCAATAGTAACATTATATTGTATAGTTTATATGTAATAGTAGTAAGCATTGTTAAAAAAATAAATTGCAGATAAGTATATTCATTTTCATTACACAATTATAATTTCTATTAAAAAATTTCTATCGATGTGTTACTATAATTTTTTGTCGGTAATTAGAATCCCAATACAAAAATAAGTAAATCCATCTTATCTATGTGTTCTTCTTTCGTATAATTTGAAAAAGTAGTTTCACATTATAAAAGTGTTAATCGGTGTCTTCTAAAATAAAAAAATACTTTAATTTGTATAGATTTCTTGCTCCGATTGGTATAATTAACATCTTTACAGTATGGCAAATGTTCGCAAAAATAGATGCTATGAAACAAATGAATAAATAAGAAGATGAATTACTATTATAGGAGTGTCAGTCTTGTGGCATTTCCAATTCAATTCGATAGAACGATTGACAATTTCCGATATTTGAAATATCGGAATATCGTATTTTAATCCTGTTATTGAAAATACATCGATCAATCTATCGATTATCGATCGTTAGAAGGAATTCCAGTTTTATCAAGCTAATAAAGTTTGCGAAAGGAAATTCCTAATCGTAATCGTAATCAGTATCTTAAAATATCCTTAGATCTCTTCGTCGAGAATATTTCACGAAGTTTTTATCCATGAAAGCGCATATAAAACTACTTGAATCTCGAGGCATAATGCATTATCGTAAAACCCGTGCGTTACGATTTCAGCTATGCGAATCTCGTCCAAATTGTTCCGTCGTTACTTACGCGACGAATATGCGCCTAGCTCCTACCACTTTTTCCTTCGCGCTCACAAAAAGCGGATTACCATCGAAAATGCGAATACCTAGACGAGATCAATGTCTCTGGTATGATTCCTTTCTTTCTTTTTTTCTTATTTCTCTTTACGGTGACATTGGGAAAGTCTAGTCTCCTCAACGATGATCCTTGATAAACGCAGTATGCAGAAAGAGATGGCAATCGTAAAGAACATGAAAATTGTTCGTGTGTCGGCGTGGTTTTGACGTCTGTGAAACCGGAATCGCCGCATTCCTATCAAAATATGTCTGACCTAAAGCCATACGCTGAATTTATTTTGCTTTATATTTTTGTGTTTCCACTTTCCTCTTCTTTGTTTACTTATCCTATACTAATCATGTGATGGAAGAATTGCGATCGCTCGGTTGCAAATTATGAAGCAAGGACGTAGACGGTCGATCGGATATTCGATTTGGTGCTGGATCATTGGTTTTGATACGCGGTTTCACCAGTGTTTCATTTTTTCGTAGCATTTGCTGTCGATGTAACTTCGTTCATCCTACCGTATTGCGGAATTCGCTCCTTACAATACAATGAAAAATATCTATTATCTATTAGATATCTATATATCTATTTGAAAAATATTTCAAATATTTCGCGCGTAAAGTGCTTTTTCTTCGTTAAACTCTCAAAAAATTAGCCGATGCTATCGACCCTCGCATCGCTATTTACGTTGTCGTTCTATAATATCGTATAGATCTACGAAAACCTCGAGAACTGTCGGGTTGTCGCGTACAATGCCATGATACCTCAAAATTATGTAGATTCTGACGGCACCAACGTCTTTGCAGATTCGTCCGTTACTTTTGGAACATGATGCGAAATTTCAATCGACGTTGTTAATAGTCCCTAAGGCGAGAGAAGTTATCTAATCGTAGTCTCCGTTCGGAAAAGGGTTCGTCTGGTAGCGATAGTGCAGTTCCGTTGGACGGAGTTCTTGTATTTGGCTTGCGCTCGAATTACGCATATCTATCCTCCACGAATCCGTTCTTGCCCGAAGAACCACGGATAAATGGGGTTGGAACAGCGAGCAAGGTGCACATTCGAAGACGTTGTACGTCCGAGAGAAGGCAAAGAGAGTGAAATAGAGGGAGAGAGAGAGAGAGCAGGAGGGAAGAGTGGTGGTGGTCGAATGCTTAGGCACGCGTCTCTGACGATACAGCAAACAAGATAAGGGAGCCCAGCCGTCGAAGAAGTTGTTGATTTACGGGAGCGAGTAATCTGTTTTAATGAATTTCACGAAAGAGGGTGTGGAACTAAACGGACCAATCAGAGAAGCCCGTTTGTTCACCAACCTATGCTTGTGAATCCGTTCACGTCGGAAGATCCCGTGATCCTGGCTCAGTGATCGAGCGTCGATGATCGTACGTTGATTGTCGCTCGAAGCAAAATGTCCGAATCGACTATGCGGGATCGATGGTATGTGCGGGCGTCGCACATCGCAAAGAGGACTTACAATCCCATAAGGTCCATCGTCGAAAACATTGTCGTCGAACCGAACCCCAATAAATCGATGATCGCCCTTTCCATTGGTGAGTTTTTCCATGTGGACCGACTTGAGTTTCGTTTCGTCACGATCCGCACGATAGATCAGATATCGACGAATTAAATCGAAATTACGGACGAAACGTACGTATTTTTTAAATGGCGATTACGCAAAGAAATATACAAGTTCTAATGTTTCATCTTTTTTCCTTGATCGTTCTTTTCGGTATTGTTTCTATCCTTTCTTTTTGTATTTCAATTTTGTATCGCACATTGTATGTTTAATTGGACGCACGATACGTTTAACATCCTTCTCGAACTTCACTTCGTCGTTCTGTTTCGTGTAGTCCAGATCGACTTTTTAGATCGATTTCGATAGCGTCGCGTATTATCACTTAAATGCACACAACTCGTCGTATCGATAATGTATTTGTATTTATGAAGTCTATCGCGTAAATGCTAATGATTTTAGGTGTGGAATAACATTGATGATGACGTCACTATCGGTACATCGCGAATGTTTTCTCGGTCGGGTAAATTTATTTCAGCGCGAGTACTTATTTTGAAGGATTGGCTCCTCGCCTATCTCTCTTCGTTATCGTGATGACCGCCCCATACAAGATCAAGCTTCTCGTCGCATACGACGTATTTCCTTCGTGTCGCAATATCTCTTCCGGTTTCTTTCTTTTTTTTCCTATTATTACAAACGATTCGATCGTTACGTCGTCGCGGTGCCCTAAGCCGAAAAGAAATCAAAGAAGCCGTCCCAAGCGGCGAAATTTTATTATCTTAGCCATAGATGTCAAGATGCGAAATTTTTGTTTCGAATAGATCTAACCTTTTTGGAGCTTCGTTGATATCTTACAATATTAAACGGAATCAAGCGTGCTATCCTATTCAGATTTCGTGATAGTTTGTAAATGATTGTAAGCATTGTACGTGAATTTGTCAGGTTGTAGGAAACTTTCATTTTGCCGTTATGTTTGATGCAGTTTTTTCCTTACTTGTGTTACGGTGCTGCCGTTCGCTAGAAAGAGTACAATAGCTACGATATTTTATCCAATATCTCCCAAACCTCGAGCAAAACGCGTTACTTGAAATATAGAGGTTGATGGTAAGTTTAAAATTCAGGAAACGTATTTTTAAACACAAGAGAAATTCTGATATGTGTATATCAACGTCGAAACTACAGAAAGTTGAAGGGTCGTCGTCCCGTAGAAAAAAAATAACGTAATCAAAACTGCGATATATTCCTGTATTTTTTCATGTTCTTCTTCTTTGTATTTTTTCCTCGACGCGACCGACTCGTTTATCGATTTTCATACAAATGACATTTTGCATTTTTCTGCGATGGTGAACCACAGGCACGTGGTATTTGGCTTGGTATTTATCCATCAACACGCCCGGAAGTACGGAAAGTTCATAACTATGCGATGAACGTAACCTCTGTCATTGCCTCGTTCTCTTGCTTTTACTTCGGATAGAAGGTAGAAATAATGTTACGATATTTTCCCTCTGCAGTTCACAAGTCGCGAAGAAATCGAATTTTTCGAACTAAAATCGAATCCATTTGTTAATCGCATCGTCGAGAAGCGAAGTTGGCACAGCCGTGCAAATGTAATATGATTTCGTGAAATCATTCGCAATTCCCTTCGTTGATATTTCGTTATATTTTACTTTAAAGGCGATCCTACGATCTTCGGAAACCTCAGGCCACCGAGGGAGGCGATAGAAGCCGTTCAAGAGAGCATCGCCTCGCAATTGTACAATGGCTACGCGCCAAGCACAGGTAAGATCGGTTTCGGATGTGGACGACGACAAGAAAGAACTTTCGCAGGGAATTACGAACTTGTATGGATTTTTTTTACAGGTTACGAGAAAGCACGGCAGGCCGTGGCAGAGTACAACTCGTCCGAGCTCGTCAAGGTGGATTCTAAGGTTAGTCGGGATAAACGGGATTTTATTAATCGTTGACTTTAAACATGGGAGTGAAATTGCACCTAAGGGTGTGACCGACGATGAATTCTACTATGATGTTAAACAAATTATAACTACTGCGAGTTTGATACTGGAGAAAAATTCTGTCGCCGTTTTTCACCTGTCTGCGTCAATGACGTACTTGGAATCGCAGAGGGTGAGAAGCGACGATAAAAGTTCTTTAATCCTTTGGGCTATAATCGTGCCCATAATAATGGAAGTAGTCTAAGTCAAAATTTAACAAAAAATTGATCCTTGCCAACGCTTGCAAACGAACAAATTCCTGAGGGAAACGATTGATACGCGTAATCTTTCAATTAAGTTTCCAACCTACTTGTCGCTCTGAATCTCGTCGTTAGATTTCTTAATCGACAACGCGAAATATTATCAGCTTACTTTGCTCATTTGTCCTACTTCTTCTTCAGGACGTGATCCTGTGTAGTGGATGTTCTTGCGCGCTCGATTTGTGTATCACTGCTCTGGCGAGGGAAGGACAGAACATCCTAATGCCTCGTCCTGGTTTCCCGATTTATCGAACTTTGGCTCAGGGTTTGGGAATTGCTGTGAAGAGCTACAATCTTCGTGTAGGTATATTCGCTTACAGTTTGAACGCACGTATGATGGCCCGATTGAATTTAAAGATTCCACTTATAGGAATGGAATCGTTGAATTATTTCAATGATAAATTAATTGCATGCAAGAAAGAGCGACTTTTTCGTCAAATTGTTAACTTTAGCAAAAAAGAAAGATAGAAAGAAATACAATAAAATTACATCCGTTCGTACTTTAATGTAATGAAGTTTTTTACATTTGAACATCACTCTTTTATCATAACCTTGCGTCAAGCAGTAACGGTACGGAGTAGCTCTATTCGTTAAGTTTTATTAATATCAACTCTTTTACTTTTAGCCGGAACTCGGGTGGGAAATCGATCTGGACGATCTGGAGTCCCAGATTGATGAATCCACGGCAGCTATAATTATAAACAATCCCTCAAATCCCTGCGGATCCGTATTCAGTAGTGACCACATATTGGACGTATTGAACATCGCCGCTCGCTATTACATTCCTATTATTGCAGACGAGGTTTACGAGCACATGGTATGCGTTGAATTACATTTTGATATTTATTAGATGGTCGACCATTTGTTTCGACATCTTTCTTAGCGTAACAGCTTCTTTACGTAAATGCGTAGTTTGATAATTTTAACGACGATTTTGCGAATCTCTGTGCGTGAACAACTTTGATGCGACATTCTATTCTTTTGTGTAATCGTAACCTCTTGAATGTACAATACGGAGTGAAAAGCATGAAATGAATTTATAAAAGCTTTAACATGTGAAATTTTACTTAAAATTGAATTTAATTATTTTTATTAAAAATGATTTATTCTTAACTTTAATTTATATCGCTTAAAAAATTCCGACGGAATACATGTTGAAAAGACGAGGAAATATTGACACTTTAGCGCTGATAATTTTCACTTTAGAAATAAAACAATAGAAAAACATACGCAAATGCGACTATTTGAGCATATGTAAGCATTTTGTTTGTTTCTCTGATGGCAGGTGTACCCAGGACGGACCTTTCGTTCGTTAGCGTCTCTGTCGACCGAAGTTCCTATTTTAGCGTGTAGTGGTCTGACAAAAAGGTAAAAGAGTACGTGGTTTGACTGCAAAGTTTATGGCTCGTTGCTGTAGTATGCCGATTGTTTGCATCCATCGAGATTCTCATTCTTTTTCTCATTCTCGTCTCTTTGCATAGGATATTTTGCGTGTTCTCGTTCGCGTTTTGTTTCTAACACGGAAATCATCACTACCGAACGCGTCGTTTCGAGGATCCTCGATACAGGCTGCGCGCACGCACACATTCGAGGTTAACGTACATCGTAGATATATAGTCACGCGAAGGCGTTCACCCATTGGCGCGTTGCCCAAGTCGATTCATCGCGACATCAAGGTGCAAAGAACTCTTGCGAGAGCTTTGCACTTTTGTATAAAATGCGACGTTTATTCGGGCTAACTTCGTGAAAAACGATAATATCCAATGGTCACTCATTTGTATAACGTCGATCGAAAGAAAGATTGGCATTTTTAATAAATATTTTCATCGCGTATTTGAAATTGCGGGTATGCCTTGGAATTTATTCGAAGGATACATTTTTCTCAAGATTCATGTGTACGCTTTTTAAGTTTGGACGCGACTGCTCGTGTGTAACTCGATAAAATTGTAAAAATACGATCTGTAAGGCAGTTCGCTCGAGAAACGATTCGAACGAAACATCTTGAAGTTTGCCAACCTTGTACATATTCGATTTCGTTCGGTTTTCATTAGAGAAACTTCAATAGTCCCCCCCCATAATGAAACGTTTTAGGAGGGACTTTATTTTTCAGATTCCTTGTTCCCGGTTGGCGTATGGGATGGATAATTATTCACGATCGGCAGAATGTACTCGACGAGGTGAGTAACACGAATGTCGTCGATTAGAAATTGTTCGTTCGAATTAGAAGTTATCGCTAACGCGTTACATTTCATAATACGGTATAAGTAAATGACCGATGGCGAATAAATGTCGAAGGATTTAAAGGGCAAAAGGAGGATTTGTAACGATTTATCAACGCTGTAAGAAGGTAGAATAGCTCAAAAATGGCAAATGCACGAGCACCGATATCCATCTTACAAGTGCAAACTGTTAATTGCGTTCTCGTGAAATTGAGATTCGATCGACCGCTGGTCGAGTGGGTCTTTGGCCTTTCAAAGGTGGCTCGATGTATTAATTCGACCAAACTTTATTTGCGTGGTTAAACTCTTCCAATGGGCTCGTCGTCATAACGGGAAGCTTTTAACTTCCCCGAGATTTCATTCGAGAAAAACGGAAAAAGAGTCGATCGAGCATCTCGTTCGGCGAAACTTTAATTCGTTCGCCTTACTGAGTTACGCTCACTCGTATGACCATACCGCGTGCTTCTCCTTGTAGATTCGCACGGCTTTGCAGTGTCTGAGTCAGCGTATCATTGGTAGTAATACCATCGTCCAGGGTGCTTTGCCGGCCATATTACGTAAAACGCCCCAAAAATTTTACGATGACGTTGTACATACCTTATACGTGAGTATCTCCTATTTTTTTTTCGCGACGATGTACGAGCACGTACCTGAAATTCGATAAAATATTTTGTGTCGATTCTATATTCAGAACGATTGTTTTACGCGCACGACATTGAGATACAGTCGTTGAGGTTTTAGCTTCATCGAAAAGCCGAATAATTATTATCAACATTTATTTCAAATTAAATATACGTATATAAATGTAAGGAAGAACATTAAATTGATGTCATACGTTTGCTCAGTAATCGTCGCGTTCTCAATGAGTGCTTAAATATGACGACGATATTTTGTCAGATTATACAACGCGTATTCTAAACAGTTGAATTTCGTATTCCATAGTCACACTCAAAATTAACGTACAATTTGATAATGAAGATATCAGGATTAAAGCCTCTGATGCCAGGTGGTGCGATGTACATGATGGTGAGTATGATAATATAAACTAATTCCGCGTGAGCTTTCCTGTTATGGTGGATGGTTTAAAACTTGAGAAACCAAAATTTACACGAGCGGCCATAGATGTTAAAGAGATGCAATTTAATGAATTTAAAGCACAATTAATTCGGTATTATACCTCATTTGTACGTTAATGCAAATGTCGTTGGTAGCGTTGGCCAATTCTAAATTACGATCGATAAATTACTAAATTGTTTTTCAGGTTTATATCGATTTATCATGCTTTCCCGAATTCAATAGCGATATCGAATTCATACAACATCTGCTTATAGAAGAATCCGTGTTTTGTCTTCCTGGAAAGGTATGTATTTATGTGTATATATTATACACTGAGCGTTGGAGGGAGGTAGCGAATTTTCGACATAGAAAAGAAAGTAAAAAAAGATCGTCCATATTTCTAAGTCAACATTATTTGACGTTGAGTATTAAACGCGTATATCTTTTTTAACTCAAATGTTTATCCTTCACTGGTTTTATATGTTACGACGAATTAAGACAAAACAATTATGCGTGTAGTGCTTCGATTATCCGTCTTACATGAGAATCGTGATCACTCTACCGGAAGAAATGCTGGAGGAAGCTTGTCACAGACTTCAGGAATTCTGCGAAAGACATCACTATGAAACAGCTGAGAAAGTCAGAAGAAATAGTCTTGTTGATGCAGAAATTCCGTATTAGTAAGAAAACAGCTGTGGATAATGAAAACATATTTTTACCACATGTTACACGAAGAATCGTTCCGTTCCGTTCCTCTTCCAATTTTAATTCTCCATAAATACGGGTTAAGAACGACGGTACAGTTTCAAATCTCACTTCGTGTATATTAAAAAGTGTACAAACAGTGACCTTTAGCTACTTACAAAGGTACTTGAATACGTTTTGAATTAATTAAACGACTATATCGTCGTATTTAATAACGTTATTTTATTGTGCATATGTATATTATTACATATTAATTAATAGTACATTATATAATTACGTCTTTTTCATTTAGTTCTTTAACGACTAAGTTAGTAAATGTTCTTTTAAAAGTATACGATGAAATGAAAATAATAATAACATAATTTATCATCATCATATCTCACATTTATACTCTGTTAATTTTAATTAATTATATAAGATTCGTATAGTGAAATAAATTCAAGTGTAATAGAAATTAGAAGAAACAACGAATACTTCAAATAATATTAGTTTGGTTTTGAATGATTCAATTTCAACATTTTCCAAATCAATAAAATATATCATTTATATAGTGTAATAATTCTTGTACGATGTTTTACATTTTATTAAACAATAAAATGCTAACAGTGTATTATTGCGTGTCTTGCACAGGTAAAAAATGTTTTGTCGATGATCGTAAATAATTTATTGTGATCTACAATTTTCGCGAATACAAAACTGTGGTTAGGTAATCGTAAACACGATAATTTATAAAATACTACGGTAGCAGGTATTGCTACCGTATGGTTATGGAGATATCAATATGTATCGGTATGCACGCGAAGAGAAACGCGCGTTTGCTTTACGTATTTTCTATCTTCGCATACAGTGGCTCATATTCTGCACGCACGATTTCGATATCGCTTAAAATCACGTTCGTTGTCCAACAGAAATTACAATACGCTTATCATGTTGACAAATGATCAGTTTTATTAATTCAAATATAGCAACATTCCCTCCATTTTTACATAAGTACTTTTATAACAAAGGATTTTAATCAAAGATGTACCCATAAATGAGCACTCTATTTTAGCAGCAACATCAAAATTTTCTACGAAAACGTGCCTAGAAGATAGAAAGAAGTTTGCGAAGCAAACTGATGAAGGATTTCTGGTTTTATTTTCTCTCGTTTTTGAACGATTTAACGAGTTTTATGGGTAAAATTTAAGGGCTTGCCGTCATGCGTCCACGATTAACTCAAATCCACCGACAGATGGCAGAAAGATCGTTATTACAATCTAAATTACAATCAATGTTAAAAGGAACAGACGTACTTGTATCACGATTAAACTTTACTCGAGGCGTCTGTTTAAGGAATAAAAAAAACCATATTACCTACGTAGGGAAATGATTGACATTGATCACTTAAAACGCTCACCAATCGCTTTATCCTAACGCGATTGTCAGGATAAAATTTGTCATTTTAATTCGCCTCATTGGACTTCTCCTTCTTCGCATACTTCGTCGCTGTGCTATCGTCTGCCTTTCCTTTTTCTTTCTTTTTCCTCTCCTCTGTCAAGGTACTTTCGCGAATCAGTCGTTAAGCGATCGCCGTGCAAAAAGAAATTTAGAAGCGGCAGGGTTGGTGCACACCAACAGGGCATGGATCGATATGAAATGCAGTGCTTCCTGAAACTGTGAAATTTTCCACTTTGACGAGACGAGTAATTGCCATCCGCTGATAATCTCGTTTGAGATGAAAACCGTTAATGCGGAACGCGATATGAGATTAATTCGAATCAAATGCGACTGATGATTAATTATTTCAAGACAACGATCTAGCACTGCCGAGAGCGTTTAGTACGACCAATTCGATTAACGTGATCCGACGACCATGCCAATGACAATGCGTCCGATCGCGCGACTGGAATTTTGTATTCGCACCTACGATGAATTATACTTCGTCAGGCTAAATCCGTCAATTACGGTTGATGGACTTGATCTGATCTACGAGAAATCGACGGTCTTATCGGGATGCTATACAGATTCGTACAAAATGTTGCAGATTTTTATTAAAAATAATAACAAACGTTTATTAATAAATGTAAGCAAAATAATATTATACACATAACGGAAAAGGATTTTTTTTTATTATAATAAACGTAAAAAGGCGGAGATTTATATTTCGGAAGCTTTCCTTGGAAGATAAAAATCATTTCTTACTCTTCTGATTGTTCTTTCTCGCGGAACGAATCGAACTCACATCGAGCTTCGTTGGGAAAATTACAATTCGCGTACTCTCAAATTGAAATTTAATTTTCATATCTAGGTGAAAAGTTCTTCGCTATAAACCAGCTGCATGATCATGGCTCGAGCCTGTCGGTGAGCTTCTTTTCGAAGATTCGTGTACATTGAACTGTACGCGTATAGATGTGCTTTCCAGTGTTCTTCTACGGAGGCGTCCGTTCAACAAGGAAATGGGCTATGTTGATAAATGAATCGAGGTTGGAAATGACGGTGATAGACTCTAAACAGTAATTCCATCACGGTAGCTGCTAGTTCTTGACGAGACCAACGCGCTTGATGAGGCGCTCGTCGAGACTATTGCGTGGACTGGAAGAAGTCGGTCTAGTGTCGCGCCGATCGATCGCGTACTACCGATTCACACCGGCTTATTTCCACGAATTTTATTTCATTGACGAATTTGTCGATCGTCAATCGAACTATCCTATCGCGTGGAAGGATTAAAAATGACTCGATGCGACTCCGAATGATTTCTTTTCGAGATTGCTCGACGAATGTACATATGAAAAGATTGACTACACATTCAAAATAGAGGTAAAGATTTTCGGATGTCGTCTTCGTTTCTCATCGATGTAAACGAAGAGAGGCGGAAGGTGAGGCGAAAAAGCGAGCTACTGGTTACCAATCGGTAAGATTGAGCGCACTTGTTTATATTGGACCAATTTTTAACCGCATCCGTTCGGAAGAGAATTGTGCGACAAGGATGAAGTAGCTGACGGTGCTGATCGAAGATTCGACGTGCACTGATCGCGATTCGATTAACGTCGTTTCCGTGCCGGACAAAAGGCGGAGTAAGTAGGTCGATTACTACCAATCGATTGTATCGTTATCGTGAAGGTGATAACGTTTATGGGAAGTTTTTTTAAATATTTTTCTTAAATCGGTAATATTTTTGTGGAACTCGAATATTAATTTATTAGTACGTTTCTTACTAAGTTTAACGTTTAATAAGTGTGTACGTTTGTGAATCAAAATAAACGAATTGGTCGACAGGATAAATCGACATAATTTTTATGCTGTTCTTATGAAAAATTGTTGCGAAAAAACGAAATTACTTTCCGAACAACCTAATATATTCATTTAAACATCGCTATCACAGTTTTAATGTTACAAGATCCATAAATTTTTTTATCGTTTACGTTACGACAGGAAATATTTAATTTGAATATTTTAATCGAAATTTTATCGATAGCAGGCGTCATTCAAATATAATTTCGATACATGTAGAGTAGGATCAATAAATTCGTCGACAGGATAATTTGTGATTTCATGGTTTATCTATTTTTCGATGAATTGAAGTTACAGTTTTAATCTCTTGCCTCGTAACTACTGATAATGGAAGGGTTTACGAATTATTTGTATTGCACCAAAGACAAAATAGTTACTCGTGTTTCGTGTAGTCAATGCGATGATGATCGCCGTTCGAACAGGGGCGTGTTCTAATTCGGTGCGTGTGAGTTATTAACATGTGCGTTCAGACGGAACGGTGTGACAAGTTGGAAATAAATATTGAAGCGAAGTTGGAGTGGATGAAGTTGCAATATTCAGCGAGGCTTGCGGAGTGTCTTCCTCTTTGAAACGAATACTCCGATGTCACGCGGTTAGAAACGTCGCAGCTCGGTTCGCAAGACGGGACAATGCACGATATCGAGGGAAAATTGAACTTTGTCTACTGTACGCTGTTAAGTGTTCGCATCGTTCCTTTTTGCGGTTACATTTTGTACGATAACTCTACGCACGTAACATGTATCGTAACGGTTTGAACTGGTTATACGGGTTCAATCGTCATTCGCTTCGATATTTGCACGATTCGATGTCCAACGGGCATTATTGGAAAAGATTAAAATCGGAGTGAGTTTGTACGACAAATATTCCCTTCTGTGAGCCGTAAATTTGATATCACGATCGGCGAGATGGATCAACTTTCACAGAATTAAGGAACTTCGAACGTCAAAAATTCATTCTTTTTTTTTTCCTTTGTATTACCTATTCTTTGGCTTATTCGAATAATATAGTAAATATTATGAAAATTGAAAACGTTTCACAAGGCTACCTATTCAATTAAGTTCTTCATTAAGTTTAATTAAGTTTAAATTTATGGAATCGAAATATCGAAACTTATTTAATTTAGTTTTCATCACGATCGTTTCTTTTTATTGCTTTTCCCGTTTGATATTCGGATACTACAGATTTACAATACGTTGAAGGTCGCGAAAGATCAAATCATTTGATTTGATGTCTTCTTATATCGCCTATGTAATTTTAGTAATTTCAGATTTTTAGTTACATATTTAACAATGATTGTAACACCTTCAAGAAGCAGATTCAAAGAAGATCATAAGACATCCAGATATCGATATAAAACTACATAACACTTTCAGTAGTGCATGGTTCATATACAATGTCGACAGCCACTGCGCGTTTTTACTTACGATACTTCTGTATTTAAATTTATTAGATTGCAATTAGTTTACAAACGAACAACGTGACATGACGCTATTGTCTCCTTAACAGACAGAGCTCTTCTTTCAACATTATTTTAATATTCGTCTTACGATCTATGCTAAATTTTGCAAAAATATTTAATTATCTCTTTGCATATCCTCGGTATTATGAAGGATACTCGACTTACACGTAGATCGAACCGTGAAAGCTGTCACGATCGCGAAGAGCATTTTCGTAACCTCTTTGGCTTGTCACTTTCCACTAAAATTTAACGCAGCTTAAAAGCTCCCATCGAAGTCGGACATTCCTTAAATTTTTTATCGCGACTGAAAATGTCTCGTACGGTTGACTTCTTTCGCGCAGAGAACGTACGTTTACGTTTTAGCGAAGCTACACGCACCAATGCATAGTTCAACCGACGAAAACATATGTCGCGGACGATGGTCGATGTCACGCGAGATTCGAATCGCCTCTGTTTCTCGGTCCTCCTTTTTTCCAGCATAGCTATACTTTTCGGCACAAACACACCGATTACATCGTACGTTCGCCTTGCGATCTTACGTTCAAAATCGCGTTTTTTGCACAAACAAAAAATACGTCGATTTTATGCCAATGCGAACGCACGATCAAGTATTTCACGTGCAAACGTAGATTTAGTGTACCGGATTTTATTTGCATTCGATTAACATGTTCATGCCGGCGTGCATCACCGGTGGGTCACACTCGACTGTCCTATCAGGCGGCAGGATGCGTCACACTTGGATATTCCATTGACGGACTCTGCGTGCCGTCAAAAATATAGTTCGTTTATTAACTAGAAAAAATTGCTATATAGTTAAAAATGTAAATAATGGAATTGAAGCGAAGAAATTGCTTTCAAAGGTGTCACGGACAGGTGGCAACGAAGAGGGGATGGGTAAAAAGCACCCTCGAAATCACCGGAAGCGGAAAACAGACGAGTTCGTGATCGCTCTGCATGAGTAACATTGTAACACTGACTGCACATGAGTACACTACCTGCGATAAGTCGAAGGCATCCACTGGGAGAAATTCGACTGTAATGCTGTTTCTATGACTTTTAATAATTGCGGTATTTTGAAATAGCTTTTATTGGCTTTATCCTAAGCGCTCTTAATATTTCAAAGGAAAAATTACGTTTCGTAACTCAACCTATTTGTCCGTGGATACGTGGTCATTAGAAGTTTTTGATGTTTTTGTCATTCGCGTGCTTGCACCGGAGACGCTGCGCCGTTTTTGCGATCGCAAGACGTGAATGTATAACATTGAGGAAAAATGTTTTATAATAGCTGGGAAAGCGGAGTTCTTCTCGTAGAAGTGGCCGCGCGAGTAGGTCGACGATGAGCTAAAGAATGAAAAGGGGGAAGAAACGATTTCGTGAAAACGATGGTAAGGCGAAATCGTTTTTGGTGTCACAAGGTATATAAAGTTTTTTAGCTAAAGACATTTTACCATTTTATGCATAAGCTACGACGTAACCTAACTGCACGCAGTGAGACGTGTCGAAGGTTTTGCTATTATTTTCTATTGATAACATCTTATGTGTATCCTCGTCTAGAGGATGTCTTAAAAAATTCAAGTTTTTTTTAGATATGGATGTAAGAAAGCGCGTTTTCATAATTGCTAATAAAATTTAATAAAGATCGTCGTCATTCTTGAAAGACAGTACGTACATTATCGTCGGTAAGTTTAACAGTTGCCATCGAGCGAGAGAAGAGCCGAAGAGGAAAATGCGAAGCTAATGCCGTTCTTGTGGCTTTGAAATATATGGAACTTTTCGACCGTACTTTTAGTGTTCTACGTATAAGTTACGTTTCACGACGTAACTTAACTCCACCTGCATGCTACGAGAACGTTAGAGATCGTATATTTCGTACGTCCGCATCGAAGTCAAAGAATCCTTTTAGCATACACTCATTTTTGTAAGATAAGAACCGAGGGGAGAATATCAAGAAATGAAGAGAATAAGGAAGTAGGTTTCGAATGCACTTTTAAATTTATAATTACCGGGGTGTGTGTCTTGGCGTGCATGAATTCGTGCGTGATCTAATTCTTGAAATAAACGCGTGGGTATACGACAATCGGTTGTTCATCCTTTTTTTTCGGAAAATTTCGATAATTAACGGTATCGACTTTTTTGATAGTATTTTTCTTCCATATTACCATACTGTAATAAAATGATCAAGAATGAAACCGATAAAAATATTCATCATTTTTATCCGAAGTTGACTGTAGGTACAGCAAGGGAAACGCGTCAATCGATCGCCTATTTTAGGAGTAATCGAATAACTTGATTCGTCCGAATAGCCGGGTGAACGATCGAAAAATGTGAACGTACGCGAGATTCGTGCCAATTTCGTGGAATTAATTCAGGAAGAATTCGTTAGGCACACAAAAGTATCGAAATGAGATTTCGTAAAAGAAAACTGGGAAAGTACAGTTTCGCGTTTCATGATCTGGAAGAAAACCTTTTTTTGTCGGGTTATTGTTTACCTGAGCCATTCTTTACGCGGAGATTTATTATTTAAAAATGTTGCGTACTTTTTAGTATTATTAAAGTGCAACGAAAAGATACATGTTTTTATATAGAAATAACAATCACCTTGAAAAAGCAAATAAAAAGTGGCGTTACAAAATATTTTTTTCCAGATTGTTTCTCGTTTCAAATCATTAATATTGCGTGGAATGTATTCTTTTACGTGATAAAAATCAAAGGAAACATGGGTGACCCGCTTTGTCTAGGACACGCTGTGTTCTATTGTACGAGAGAAGTGCAGAGTATGTGCGTTGATTCCACGGAGCCGTAGATTCGTCCTTAAGCCACGATTGAGATAAGGTGTTTTCTCAGTCCTTGGAATAATTCTCAAACCAAACACGTTTCTTAAAGTTTCCTTTCTCATTTTGCATATCGATATCCTTATTGCTCTTTACAATTTTGTACCTGGTAATAAGTTAATTCGAAGCTTATTCCGTATTATTTTGATGTACGTATTGCATGGTTTTATAGGATTCATGCGACAGAGTTTTAACGAACATTGATGGCCATTGGTAATACGGCCACTTTAAATAAGACAAAAGAACGTGGGTAATAAACGATTTACATGAGCGGGACGCGAATCGCTCGTGCACATTCGGTCACGCACTTCCTCGATAAAGCTCCTTCATAATATTCGCTCGATAATATATGACTCCATGAATCAACCTTTGAATTTCCTGTTTAAGGCGGAGGAGATAAAATTTTCTACGTAAAAATAATTTGAAAGAGATAAAAAAGATGTAGTTAAATACACTTAAATAATAAATTGGTCAAGATTATATTTTAGATAAAAACGTAAAAATAAAGTTTCAACGGTCGTCGTTCTACCTATATCTATCAAATATAGCAGTTAAATTTGGTACGCGTTACATTTTCATCTTTTCTATCCCGAGTCTGTTGAAACCAATCGACAAAATTTTAAACGTGAAACGAATTTTCTTCCATCTCTCGTCGTTACGATTGCATGGAGCTGCTGCTTCATCGGGGACGTAGTCACGTTTTCAATCATAATTTCAAACTTACTACTACCCTACCGTGGATCGTTATATCGATCGAACCTCTATTAATTCTATTTTCTTTTATCGATTCCTTCAAAGTTCGTTCGTTTCTCGATCCTTTTTGGGACACGGAAATCATCGGCCTCGATTCCTCTTGTTTTACGTTTTCTTGCAGAGAAGTGCAGTTGAAGGACTGCGGTGAGTCGAGTTATCTTTTGCGAAAGAACGTAGAAGTAGACGCAGAGATTATTCGTTGCCTTATCTTTGCGAACTAACGATGCCTCTCTCGAAAAAATCAAGACCAAAAATACGACATCCTCGAGCTATCCTGCTGCTTCGTTTTCTACGGCAACGTGTTTAAGTTGCGTTCAAATACCCGAGTAATGGCGACGAAATTTAAGAATTTCAAGACTGTGCGTTGTGGGAAATTCGACAAATTTTAACAGTCGAACGATGTCGCATGATTTCAAACTTTGAAAAAAAAATCTGTAAAATACGAAAAAATGTAATCGATTCAAAATTTGACCGAAGAAGAACGTCTAAAGATACCAAAGATCGAAAGTAAGACAAGTAGTCACTGCCGACACTCCCCTCTCAACTAAATTGCTCGACATCGACGGAAACGTTTTCGTACGTCGACGTCAATTTTCTCGAACTAAAACGTCCCCATATAAGCCTTCTTTCGTGATACAATTGCGGATAAAACAACTATCCGTAGATGTCGCATGGAAATAATCCCACGTCAGTGGCAACTCGATCGGAGAAGATTGAAAAAACGGATCAGAGGGAAGTAATCAGCCGTGGATACGCTCGGAATACACCCGGTGGCTCTGCCGGATTCGGATCGCGTCTATTTATCGTTCCATTCCCAATTATCACGGCACATTCTCACGACGAACTTCCCTATTCTCGGTATCAAATAATTTTCGAAAGAACCATCGTTTCCGTGTCTTTCGATTCTCGCTGCTGAAAGAGGGTCGCTCGATACAAAAGGCAAAGAAAGAGAAGAGGAAGAGAAAATTCAAGTATAAAAGAAAATACTCGAGTGTACGATCTGCGATCATCGATGCTGACCTTTACGCGGAGCTGGTAAATCGGACGATAGGTCCTCGATAGGGGACGATCTCGAAATGTGCGAAGGAATTAAGGTCGCTAATGTTAGGGAAAAAAGGTGGCTAGCGTATCTCGTAAGGCGAAGCTCGAAAGGCGGCGGTATTATGCGGATTCCGTGGACTGTCGTGCACCCTGTAGTAGGACAACGACGAGGGGGGTGGCGGTGACGAACGTCGTCGTCGGGCGTAGGGCGGCGACGCGGTGCGGCGGCGTGTGCGGAGAGAGAGAGAGAGAGAGAGGGAGACCGTCGGGGGGAAGTGGTTGACGAGGAGAGGGTAAAGGAGAGCGGGGAGTTGGCACGCCGACCGGAACGGCCCCCACCGCGTTTCATCCAACGATCTGGGAGGCTCGTCGAGGTAGTGGCCCGCGCCCCACAGTCGCGACAACTACGAGGCGTGCGATTCTCTTTATCGCGTGCGTTGCGCTTGACACTCGCGCGATCGCAAGAAAAAAAAAAAGGAAAAAAAAATCTGCGTAACGAAGAGACCACCGAAAGAATTTTTTTCTCTGCAGTTTCGCGAGCTGGAATACACGCGCGCACATCTAGAACGCTCTTAGTGCGCGTCTAGAGAAAAGCGACGACGGATACTAGCGCGTCCGACGACGTAATAGCCGTTGGGCGATTCGAGTGGCGCGAGATTTCGAAAATCCTCCACGGATTCGTGGGAAGAAGGCGTCGACGAAGAGCGTGACCTCCGGGAAGGGTCTATCGGTATCCCCGTGCCAAAAGATATTTAACGCCGATAGGCCACTGGTTTTTCTCGATCGGAGTCGAAGGGTTCGTCGATCGGTATACGGTGGTTGTCGTCGTGTCGTCGTCGGTGGCGTCGATTCGTGGTAACGGAGGAACAAGACGCGCGTCCAAGGAGCAGAAAGGAAGGGCACGAAAGCGGAAGAAAAAGGAGAAAGAGTAGCGGAGTGCACAGCGAACCTGACGTATCCAACGTAAGATCGGGCTGGTACGGCGCATCGCGACGCAGCGCGGCACGACGCGAGTGTCAGCGCCCGTGGAGCTGTAACCCGGCGCACACCGAAGCTAAACGGGATACGGCCGCTTGGGCGTTCGCGCTACTCTTATCCGTCGTGTACGCCGGGTCGACGGTAGACAGGCGCAAACCGACGCCCTCAACGACGTGCCTTAACCTCTCTCGTATATCTCCTGGCTTGTTTCGCGCTGCTGTAAGGAGAAAGAAAGAAAGAAGGTGGAGTGTGAAGGTGTGAAGAAGAGACAAAGAGAAGTGAGACAGAGAGAGAGAGACGAAGAGAAGGACGTCGGGAAACCGGCTTTACGTTAACCGAAAGAAGCGCCAGAACGACAACGTACAGGCAACGTTCGCGTCCAAGTGATCATCGACGCAAAGATACCTCATCGACCACGACGAGCTTTCCTCGACATTCGTATTGGGTGAAGGAAGACACCTGCCGTAGGTAACGTATAGTCTTTCGTTTCCTTCTTCCTTTGCTCTTTTTCGATTCGCGTACTTCCTCCCGTTCTTTCTCGCTCTCTTCCTCTCTTTCGTTTCCGTACAACGTTTCTCGCACCTGGTTCCTATACGACGACGACGACGACGACGACCATCGTGCAGCGCTACGGCCTCTCTCCTTAGATTCTCTCGTACACCCCCAAACAGGTTATTGATTTTGTCGAAGTAAGGAGGCACGGATGTGGCCCGTACGCCCTGCGACTTGCTTTCTCCCTCTCTTCCTTCCACCCTTACTGCTCACCTCTCCACCACTTTTCTCTTCTCTTCCTTTCTCCCCTCTCTTCTCTCTTTCGCACATCCTTCCCCTTGCGGGTTGCCCTTGATCCTTCCGCGATCCCTACGCTGGCGTACTATCCCGCCTTATCTCTCGACATGCCATTAACGGTGTCTTACGGCCCTCTCTCTCTCTCTCTCTCTCTCTCTCTC
>JAITYT010000158.1:2242109-2260018 GCA_025433975.1 Liostenogaster flavolineata
TTCGGAAATAGCGTCGGGGAGTTAACGTTTTCCGAATGGTTCGTACGCGCGTCTCGTGTCGACGTCCCTGTCCCCGTCATCGGACACGATCTCCATTACCAAGAGCACGTAAATGTTCGCCAACGCGGTACGATCTCGTGTCCCGTATCTCGTCCGTTTCTTTAACAAGTCTATCTGACGATTCTCGCGGTAATGAATCGTCAACCCGGCGACTTTCTAACCGGTGACGGAGTCGGGAAAGACACGACGTAGGAAAACTACATGCGTGCAGTCGGCCAACGTCACGATGCACCGACGAACCCAACGAATTCCATCACGAACGCTACCAGCTGCGCGGTTTCTGCTTTGGATCCCTAGCGTTTCGCCTCTTTCATTCTCTCCGTGAATTGTGAACTGAAACTCACGAGAAATTTGCATATTCGCGTTTTAACGCGAACGTGTGCGCGTGCTAAAATTGTTATCTCCAACACTAATTATACTCGTTTAATCTCTCGAGTTGAAACTATGAGCCTAAATCTCACGAATCCTCTGCGTCAAACCGAACGATTGATGCCCTAGGACCGTCAGCATTGTTCCGTATTTCCTGATACTGCTCGGTCGTTATCGCCAGCTAGCTTCGCGCACGATCGTAGGATTTTCAAACGCATTACGATCGCGTCTTTTAAAATATCCTACGAACGATACTACGAATAAATTCCACAGATCGCTAAATTACAAAAGGACCGATCATTGAAGAAAGGAAACGACACGACACGGTCGTTCGCTATTGCTTTTAGAAATTCTCACGTTATGCTTATACGATTCTGGTTCATTTTAGGCTTAACACTTTCGCTACGGTTGGCCTCGCCGCGGAGTCCCTCCCATTGAACCGAGCGCTGTGTCAAAAGTGAAAACATTAAGTGAATCTTGAGCATTCAGAGCCAAGACTTTTGCCAATTTTATCTCAAAAATAAAAATAGTAACTATAATCGTAATGTAATATCGAGCAATAACTTTTTAACCCTTCAAGCCGGTTTAGAAAGCTGGAGCCGTATTCACAGTATTCAATACTCTTTAATACTCTGTAATATTCTATAATGCATTCCGGTTTACATTTTTCATTCTTCGATCGAAAGTTATCGATGTGGAAGGTTGAGATAAATGCTATAGACTTTTTATTCTTCTGCTTCGTGACAATAATTTTCTCGCAAAATTTCAGCAACATTGGTGCCGATTCGATAAAAAATTTGGCCAAATCAGGGAGGTTATAGTAATTATCCGACCGTAATGAATAGCCTTTTTCGAATAAAGGTTGAACTAGTTTTATGACAATTGAAGATGTTTTGTTAAATTTATCTGCCTCATAGAGTGCCTTTTCGTGTAGTCAAAAGGGAACGGTTATAAAGGTTCGTATTCTTAAAGGCCAAGGCCAACCATGGATATTCAAAAAATTCGATGGCGCGGCAGAAAAAGATCGAAACCGAGAGAGCGAGATGTGCGGCATACGACGAAGGGTTAATAATAAATCATGGATACACACATAATTCAATTTTTGGCCCTATTTTTGTGACAGGTGACTTTAGTCATCCGTAGTAGCGAAAGGGTTAAGATTACGATAAAAATCGTCCGCTCTCTTGATCGTCCATTTTTTAGACCTTCATTACCGGTTTCTGGATTACGTTTTCGGTGTCGAATGCGAATCGTTAAAGATCCGACAGGGTGTTCTCGATAACTTCCCCTCCTTCGTAATTATCATGAGAATAACGAGAAAAGTGGCATAGAGCTCGCGCAAAGACGATGCTTTGGACGCGTCTCGTCGAGACCAAAGCCAGAAGCGCTCCTCGCGCCCGTCTTCTAACTTCGTCGACGACGTAAATATGTATAGTCGAACTCGGGTCCGAAGTTCGGGTGGTGGGCGTGCTTTTCGAGGCAAACTTAAAACGTCGCCACGAGGCGAGTTTGAAGTTTGTATTCGAACCGAGAAACTCGCGCAGTACTCGGATCCTAAGCACGATCGTATTCGCCAATAACGAACGCCGCGAACGCGTCCACGTAAGATCGAACGAGCCCACAGGACCTCCTTATATTTATGAATCGGCAGCACGTACGTATGCCTCGAGATTTTCGCGAAGATTCGGTTGGGTTTCTGTTCTTCGACTTGCCTTTCACCTCCAACTCGCATTCGTACCCTTTAAATGTTTTATTCCTTATTATTATATTATTTTTCGATCATACCGATGATAGGTATTGAAAACGAAAGGATCGTTCCGAGTTTATTTTTATCCGATGCACGTCGCTATATTTAAAATTTGCACGTTTGAAATTTTTAATAAATTCGTTCTTTCGTTTTAACGCGAATCTCTTGTTTATTCGCTAATCTCGCGAATGAATTTGTCGTTGCTCGTAGTACAAGATTGGCAAAGTCTTGATCATCTTGTGATTTATTCGTAAAACGCACTGTGTGAAACGCCGATGCAAGGCATTACGCCGACAACGACGCACGAGACTTAACACGTTCGCGGACAGTAAAAATGTCAGGGAGCTTCTAATTTACTCGAGATGCCGGCTTAAGTAAATTTGTAAATACATAGAGAAAAAAATGAAATAATATGAAAATACCTAACGAATCAGTTGGTCGTTATTTTAAAGTGCACAGTAATTACAAAAACTTAAGGTTATATGAAATTAAATGAATAATGATTTACTTCAAAATTTGAACGCTATAGCATTCGCGTCCGCGAAAGTGTTAATTTTCGATTTATGAATATCCAGGAAAAAATGTCAAGTGTGGAACGTTTTACGAGGATACGACACCATGGTGGCGAGGAAAGAGGGTGCCTCGTGTGTCGTCGCCATCACAGTGTCTGAAATGAGAAAGGAGACACGAGCCCTTCGTCGCGAGGCAGGGCAAGAAGGGTCGCTTCCTAATGCGAGGGTGCCGACAAAGGGAGAAAGGGAAGGCGCCGCGACATGACGTTCCTGCGACAAAGTCGACGTCGGTTCTTTCGATGCTGGGATTTTGACTCCGTCGTCGGTGCATTTACGCACCTTAACCGTTTCAGTCCCAAGCAGCACGATCGAGCTGTTCAGATTTTATGTCGAGAAGACTCAGTAGATTTCGAGCGTTGTGGACAACTGACGGTGCTCCTTCTTTTAATGCAAATAATACATTTTACAATATTTACAATACCATAAAACTTGAAATATTTATGAACTTACAGTAATTATAAACAAACAATTGAAATGGAGAGAAACACTTATAATTCGTAACATGGGTGCTTATCAAAGCGTATTGGATGGATTCCTTTTTTACATCGCACACAAATTAAATGCGATCTTTTTATTGCATTTTTGGTGCTGCAGACTGCGTAAAATAAGAGAAGCGCTATCGCGCTACTTGGCTCTTTCCGACAGTGCTTTTTCAAAACCTCCTGAAACTCAAACGTCAACATTAGTTTGAACGAGAGGACCTCTAGCGATCGACAGGTTCAGATGGACTCACCGGACGATCCAAGTGCGCTCGAATTTTTCTTCACTCGTCGTATTCGAGTCGCTTAGCAACGTAGCTTGCTCAATCAGTCAGTTTCTACCTCGGCTTGGAACACGATAACACGAAGTATCGCGTTATACGACCAACGAGACCCATACGTTTTTCTTTTTCTTTCCGCTATCGTCCGTTAAACAGCGACCATCGGACATAGATGCCGCAGTATCGAGAACAAAATTGACATAGGCCTCGCGAATATTACCGATCATTATCTCCTTCGCTTTTCCAGCGTCGTTAACGAGCCACGGAGGAGCCTTTTGTAGACGCCCAGCGCTGGCGTCGTCGGCATCGGTTCGAAGACCGTTGGGTCTCACCTATTCTCTCCCTACCCGCTTGCCGACTTCTCCTTCCGTAAGCACCAACGGAACACCCGGGTGACGCCGTTTCAGAAACGACCGTATAAAGTTTGAGGAGCGTTACCGCGAATGGGCGGTACTTCTCTCGGCTTCGCGGTTCTTCCCCGATTACTACCACTGCAGGGTATCGTTCTCTAACCACTGCTACTACCATTTGCGTAGGCAACAGCAACCACCTCGCATCCCTTCCTTCGTCTCTCCGTTTCACCTTTGTCCTATTCTCTCCTCTTTCAACGCCACCTCCGCCAACCACCATCTTCAGCGCCACTAGCATCCGCCATCGCCACAACTGTCGTCCAATTAAGATCCGTCGCGGCATCGATGAGTCGCATCCAAATTCACGATTGTTCGCCACGACCTCTTTTCTTACCCCGAATAGGAGCCGGCATCTTAGGAACGTCGTTTCAACCTTGTTAACGCTTTGTCCATTTTTTCCCCTTCATTTTAGTCTGGCGATCGCGATAATTGCCATTCACGATTTCGTATGATTCGAGGTTGGCTTGAATTATGGAGTGGGTTATATTCGTTTGGGAAACACTTCGTTCATAGAATAGTTTAATACGTTGACGCCATGTCAGTCACCGGTGGCTGACAGTGTAAAGTACGATATAAAACTAACAAATTTACATTGTTTTAAGTAATTACCTAAAATTCATTTAAAATTTATTTAATTTTTATTTATTACAGGATTGTATCATTAATTTATTTAAATATTTTTTTTCAAACATTTTAATGGATTTTATTGAAACATGGTAAACATAGAAACGGTAATAGTTCGAACGAATCGTCGTTCCTAGCAGTTTTTAATTATCGCGCTTTGATGAGCGTCCGGTAACGCAACCTCTCAATTTTTTGAATTTAAGTAAGGCGAAAGAAGTGGAAATTTTGTCTAAATGGAATTAAACCGAAAATGAATTGCCGACATTAACAATTGCTAACGGACCTAAAAATACGCTAAATCGTATTTTACGGTATGTTTTTTACGAAATTTATTTTGCACGTGATCGTCACGTAATTAAATAATCGTATGCGCGTGGAAAACATTATTTCAATAATATCAAAAACAAATACATTCGGTCCATTCTCGCGTGTGAATTTTTCCTGAGGATAAGAACGATCGAATGTACGAGAAGCGAACATTTATCCGACATACGCGTGAAGTCGACGCAGAGAACGAAAATATCGTTCCTCAAAGAACAAACGATAACCTTCTACCCGATAACTCGATATTTCGCAAAGCGAATTCGTTATCTACTCAACGATGCGCGATGGTTTCAACGTGACGTAAAATACCACGGAGACGAGCCATCTCGAAAAAGAATGTCAACGCGAGCGGAGCTGTGTAACACAATTTCTTTCTTCCTTTTACTTCTATACGCTACCCTTGCCAATACGAAGAGAACGCTCTGCATGCATTTTTGATGCGTAACAAATTACACAATCGATGCGATTGTATTTACGAAAAAGAAGGTCGACGAACAACCACTTCGTCGACGGACCGTGAGTCGTCTAACGTATGATCTGCCGTTGCGGTAAAGCTAACCGCTCGATCATGACACTAAATTTGCCAAAGGAATCTCTCTGTCTGCTTATTTGTGAAGCTTTCTTATCTGGTGTTCGCGGGGGCGTACAAAAAAGTAGAAAAGCGGTAAGCGATACTTCTCTTGCACTGTCGACAACCTTTTCTATTTACTCGTGGAAAGTAAACTTAATTTACTTTTATTTGCGCCCGGTAATGCACGCGTTGAAGTAAACCACTTTTTAGATACTTCAAAGCATATCGTACAATGCTCCTAATATCCGATAAATAATTTTTATTATTTCCGATAAATAAATAATTCTTATTTGAACGTTTGCACAGTACTACGAGCTTTTGCGTGCGAGAGAAGATGTCACGACATTTCGGTATTGACTATCTTATTTAAGAGTTTCAATTCACTTGCGAAAACGTTCAACGGTTATGGACATCTCAGGTCGACGGTAATTAGGGTGCTTTTGCACATGGCCAATAACGGGCTACGGATAAACGGGAGAAGGGTCTCCCCATCGGCGAAGGGTGAAAGGAGGATCACCCTAGGAAGGACAATGAACAGTGGTGCCACACGGAAGGGCGAAACACAATACCGCCGAGGAGAAGACAAGTGAGAACGCTGACAGTTGCCGGGGGTAGATCGCAATTTTGTAAATATCGTAGAATGGTTGTGAGTTATCCGTCGTCATGGTTGCTCGCTCCGTACGCTATACTTTTATTCGCGCAGATGTGATGTCCGTGCGTTGGCGTTCGATTTCTCTCTTTCGTTGCCGGTGTGGCTGACCTACCGAAAACAACTTCCATCGGTGGATTGAAGCGTGGATCATCGTTCGAGTGCCACTGTTTCAACCATTTTCCTCGCTTTAATTCTTTATTTCTAGGTAGGGATTTTCTTTTTCATATTCTTTAGTTTACATCCTTTTTTCTTTCGATCGATTTTATACAACAGCTCGAGCAGAAAACGAAGGAAAAGGCAAAAGCAACGATTTTCTTCTTTCTGATGCTTGAACGTCTTTATCGTCACGAAACGGAATTTAATGGGTATTTTTTTTTAGCAATACGGCGAATCGACCGTTTCGAATTTGCATCTCAGTCGAGGACGGCAGTGCCGATTTGCAAGTGTAACGCCTCCCGTTTAATTCTCACTAGAACGTTCCAGTTACCATGATGAAATTCGAATATTACGATAAAGAAACTGAAATGGGGATCAAAAGGAAGGGAGAAGTTATTTCACGAGCGGTTAGCACCACGATCGCGCGTTTATCGCGACATTCTTGCCGAAAACCCAAAAGAATCATGAATTTGCGGTTACACGCGGATCGATAGGTAAATGGAGCAAGGTACCTTTCATACGTAGCTACGGATATCGTTGATGTACGCACCTACGTAGAATCATGAGAGTACCGTGGGTTCGCGTCGTTCCAGGGGATTTCGTGATTCCTGGATAACGGAAAACGAAACGCTATCAATTTCGCGGTTGTGTCTGGATTGGTAGGCAATTGAGCAAGATACCCGTGCTTCGTGACTGTTAATATTCTCGACGAAAAACGAGACGTTATCGATTACCCGTTGGTTCGTAGGTTGTTGGACAACTAAGCGAGCTACCTGTGTCCGTGTCCGTGTACATCGTCGACCTACGATATAACTCGAGGTAAAATTATAGAAGCGGGATCGAACTGTATGAATTTACTGGATTAATTGAGAGTGTACCTGTCCGACGTGACGATGGACATTGTTCGCGTTTACTATTAACCCTTTCGAAGAAATTCTAGTCGATTTCGATCACTTTGTTGGTTCTCGGCTTGTTAGGCGGCTAAGCAACCATCCTTTGTTGCGTGTTCATGCGCATCGTCGGTGTACGCACGTGTATAATAACCGAGCTAAAAAAACAAAAGTGGACCAGTGTCTCGATATTCAATGAAAATCTAATAGCGCGAATTTGTTTTCCGTTGATTACTGGATTAATTGGCACGTGACTGTCCGTCCTAACATTGAACATCATCGACGTTTCCTTCTAATGATTTCCTAAAATATAACGATTTTAACACATTACGTACGGGTCACGAGTTTTATCGTTTTCTCACGTGCGCATATTGACGACAAGAAATGAAAAATAAATTGATTTCTTGCTACGTTACCAAGCCAACGCAGCCTTGCATATTCTTATGGCAAATGACAATGTTAATAACACGTTAACCCTTCAAGCCGGTTCAGAAATTGAAATGCTGGGACCCTATTGGCGATATTTAATATTCTAATACTCTACGATGCACTCCAGTTTACATCTTCCATTTTTCGATCGAAAGTTATTGCTGTGGAAGGTTGAGATAAATGCTACAGGCTTTTTATCCATCCCCTTTGTGACCATAATTTTCTCGCAAAATTTTTAAATACGCTCGCCATTCCTTAATTTCCAATTTTTACTTCTTTCGGAAGATTTTTTCTAGATAAAAGTTCCAGCAACATCGCTACCGCGATTCAATAAAAATTTGGTCATATCAGGAGAGTTGTAGCAATTATCCAATCATAACGATTAGCCTTTGTCAAATAAAGGTTGAACTAGTTTATGACAATCGAAGACGCCTTGTTAATCTGCCTCAAAGAGTGTATTCTCCTATGGTCGAAAGGGAATCATTATGAAGATTCATGGCCTAAGAGGCAAAGGCTAACCATAGATATTCAAAAATTTCGTTGGAGCGGCAGAAAAATATGGAAACCGAGAGAGCGGAGCGAGACGTACAACGTACGACGATCCGCAAATGAGACCTGCCGCCTGCGCCGTACTATCTACAATATTAAGATACGGCTTGAAGGATTAATACGACGATATTAACGAAATAAGTGTATGTCGAAAAGTAGAGTGCGGTACGCAATGTGTCGATCACTGTGTTGTCAGGTACTGAAGACAAGTTGTTATCTTTTCCTCGTGTTCGTGCACACCATCGATGCGCGACGTAACCACGACATAGAACCATGGAAGAGAATCGGTCTCTCGATTCTGAAGGAAAGCTAAAACCACACGAATTTGTTGAATCAGTGGGCAACGTAGCTGTCGGTCGCGACGTTGGTTATCGTCGAGATTTCTTCGCACTTTTCTAGACACACAGCACGGAGATGAAAAGGGTGTATCGTTCTAACGATTGCACGATTCTAGGAGACACGTCATTGTGTAGCTAGATACAACGAGCGCTTTGTAGACGGCACGAACCCGACGAGCCGTTCAGTCGTGCAACGCGAGCGCGTTCAACGAGGCTCGACGCCGTACACCGCCTTTACAGATTTTATAACGCCGGTGCAACTTGTACCAAACAGTACGCGCGACACTCGTAATTAAGGAAAATATTTCGTGCTCGTTGACACCTTTTCCTGGCCCGCGACTGCGACGCTCTCGTGCTTTGCGTTACGGAATCCTTTACGATCGTAACTTTTCTTTTGCGTAGCGCGTAGCTATGTACTATGAGGTAATTAGACGCCTTGGTAAAACGCGAAGGATAGACCAACGACGAATCGTAATCCATTCTAGCTCTCTACCTTTGACGTCCGCGTGCGATTGACGCGATTCTAATTGATAAACCGATTTTTTCGATTTGAAAGGAATCTTTATCAAATTTTATTGTATTTTCCTCTATCGTCGAATTGCCGATTCTTTTGTCGTTTTAAGCTCTAAACAAAAAATATTCAAAATGCGTTGCGAACATTTATCGAATTCTTCCTTTGTCCTGAAATTCTATTTTTCAGAGAGAACGAATATTTTTTCAGAAAATTGTTTTATACGTAGAATATTTTCGCGCTTGATCGATCGATCGAGCTTTATTGATGGTGTACACGCCTTCGTACGGTGTAAGCTCTTACGAATGGAAGCCACAAGCCGAAGCGTCTTCGCCACGGCTAACGCAATGTACGCCTTCGACATGTTCGAATCGATATGTTTCTTCTTGTCGCGCTTGATAGTTAGGTACAAGAAGTCACGAGTAACCGGGCTTATCGGCGCGACTTTTACGTTTTCCAAGGAAGAAAAATTGTTAGACGGTCATTCGTCGTGCATTCGGCTATTTTGCATGCCACGACGTTGTAAAGTTTGTCACGCCATATGGCGCCGATGGAGCGCGAAGGGTTGTCGCTACTCGAGACTTTGAAAGCTGCTTGGCAGTCCTTCACCTTTTGATCTCGAGAGGTCGCCATTACAAGAAGGTTTCGTCGCCCCCAGCCCTCCCCTTCCCCCTTTTGTTCGAACGGTCGTCAGGCCTTACACGTATTTCCAGATAGTACGTGGTTCGGTGCCGCTACGTGCGGCTTCGTCGTCGCGACGAAAAGACTTGTTTCGTCCTGTCTTGCCCGTTTTGCCCCTTCACCGCCGCCTATTCACCTTCGACTCTCCTCTTCCTTTCCTTCTTATATTTTCGAGTGATCGTCGTCGATCGGACAGGCAGGAGGATGCGATAAGGATTTTTAACCGTTGGATCATCGCGAATTGAACATGACTTATATTTTTTTCCTTTTTGTACATTTCGTGGGAAATCGATCATTGCTACTTCAATAAAATTAAGTTTTATCGTGTTAAAATAAAACAAAGTTGATTGGACAATTTTTTCCTTTATCTATAATTCTCTAACAACTGTCGTGAAGGCTAGATATTCCCTTTTTATAAAATTCCTGATTCTTTGAGGGAAAAGATGGTTCGAAAGTCATTTCAACATCGTTCTTATTTGTTAGGGATTTATTTCTTAGAAAGTGTTCTAACGATGGAAATAAATAATAGTCAGAGGCCGTAATGTTTGGCGAGTAGGGGAGATGTGTTAGAATTTCCTAACGAAGCTTAGGCATTTTTTAACTGGAGTTTATAGCCGTATAAAGTCACGCTTGCTGTAGAATAATTCTTTCTTTGTTCACAGTAGAGTTCAGAATTAACTTTGTCCTCCGGATTCAAGGTCTCATAGTGAATGATTCCTTTATAATTCCACCAGACGCGAAGTAATACTTATCGAATGGTCAAACAGGGCTTAAAAGTTGGCTTGGTTTGCTAATTTGTTGATTTCCTTACTGTTTATTACATTTTCTATTGTCGTATAAGGCATATTTTTCATCACCCATAATAATTCGTTTTGAGAAAGGATCTACGGATAATCTCACCTTGAGTGAAGTACATTCGAATGTACTTTATTCGCTTTATTTTCTTCATTAAGTTTGTCGTACCAAAACACCTCTCCAGATCTTTCCAATTGTTTCGTATGTTCTTGTACATCAGAGCGAAGTATAGGATAATCGAATTTGTTGGATATATCGTAAGCGAAAAATACGGAAATGGTTATAAGAATTGGAAAATATAAGAGTACTTGATCATTTGGATATCCGATAGATACATACATTTAAGTAGACTATTAATAATAAAATGCTCCGCGAAATGTGTCCATCGAAACACCATGGACGGTCGTGAGATAAAATTTCCGATAGCACTCACGACTGTTACGAGTGTCATTAAAATGCCTCGCTCGGCCATTGCAATCTGTTTTTCATCTTTTCACGATATAATTGTTATGATTTTCGTACGATAGCTATGCCGCATCATCATATATAGTATATCGTACGTTACGCATGTTTAAATGCGAGTCGCCGATTTGCGTAAAAGTATCGCGTAAAGCAACACTATTCAGCCGATTATAGTTCGTACGTTGATTACGAGTTTCAATCGGTAACTTTGCACCTCCTTAGCAGGCATGTAGAAAGAATATTTCACAATGAAGCGAAAAAAGCAACTTGTTATAATTTAGTTTTTCTAGTTATTATTCGAACGGATTATGCGGTATTCATGCTTATTCAAGATACAGTTTTATGTGCAAGATTTGAGATCGTATAAAGATACGAAAACATATTTTTAGGTAATTAGTATAGAAAAGTATAAAATCGCTGAATTTTTCTCATACACAGAAACAGAACACAGTTTATGATTCATCCTTGTTTTATTTTTTTAATTTTTTTTTTAAGATAAGAAAGGAAGCTTAAATTGCTTCCACTTGACTCGCCACTTGTGCAGTAGATATTTAGTCTTAGGAATAACTTTCCCACGCCTTTTACAATTTTTAAATCATTTCTAAAATGTCGTATTGAAGCAAATCTGAAATTATTAGAAATTAACAATGACGATAAATGATCATTGATACTGATTAATTTAAAAATCAAATCCACCTTGAAATGTACATACACCAACGAAAGATAAAATGATAAAAGAATTCAAGCATCCGCAAGAAGCACGCGCGACACAATTTCATGTCTGCGTCATGGCAATACCGAGATTGCAAACCACTGTTGTAGAGGTCTGTTCTAGAACCCTAGAGCTCTAGGGTTCGCGGGTCAGGTCAGACTGGGATACAATTCGGGTTCGTATCGTGTACCAGTTTAGCGCAATTAAGTATTATATAGAATATTTTCGGTGTTTCAGGCAATTTTCACCAGCACAGCCATGCCAATGTTAATAACAACATTGCGATACCACTTACCTCAGCGGTAGTTAACATGCGTTTTGTTGCATAATAGCTTCTATTTTTCAATCTATATTACAGGTTCGACAAACTTGACCATATTAAGTATCTACGTATATTTTTCCATAGACGCATGCGACGAATGAAATCCATTTACACACGCGTCCTCTAATCGTTCGATAAATATTGTATTTTTTCGCGTTTTCAAAGATTCTTTAGACTTTTTAAGGCTTCTTCGTAGACTATTTTCAAGAACGAAAGAAAATCAAATAAAGTTTAATTCCGAGTCTCGAGGTATCCAAAAGTTATCTATTACCAAAACCAACGAAATTAATATTAGACGCAAGATGGGTTCGGGATTTACCATGTATCACGAGGCAATGAAAGCTGTATATTTATCAATGGATGAAAGCCTTTCCGATAGGCTGTTCAAAAAATTCCAATGAAACCGATAAACGCGTTTTACTCCTTCCAGTAATATTAAAGGCTGAAAAGCAAACGGGCAATCGGGTACGATGACGAAAACCGATTTGCGAGCCGTGGTTACGAGTGTCGAGGCAGTCTGCCTATGCGGAGACATTTCCTTTGTTCTTTTGTGTGCGTGTGAGAAGTTTCTCTCCTCAAAATATACCAGCGTCCCTGCGAAGAGACATCCAGAACAGCGCACACATCTGGTGAAACCCGCAGCGTGCCACTGATTTAGAACGATGGTTCCCAACGTTAGAAGTTTCGTAAATCAGCGAATCCCTTGCTGTTTCGTTCTCTTCCGTACTACGTTTCGTTTAGCCGGTACATACCTAACGTCAACGAATCCAGCAAGACCGACTATTTTCCTTGTAATCAAAAAATAATTCATTTTTTACAGCGAACGAACGTTGCAACTCTAGAGAATGACAAATTGATTATGCGGTAGTTCTTGAGAATACAATTCTTTTGCAAATTTGTTTGCTATTGACGTAAGTGCATTACAACGATCCTTTTTCCTTTGACGATTGTATATGGTTCCAAGACTTTCTTTCCAGAGGCAAGTCGATATTAGTAAAATATAATATATTCTAAATAAAAGTATAATTCGTTGTACGTCTTGGTCCAGAGAAAATACCAAACGTATTAATATAATGTCATCTTAATCTTTCATATCGATATCGATATTTAGAAAAATTCTTTAGTAACGAATTCCTTGAAAAATGTCTTTCGATTTATATTTTTGATATTCATTTTCATACTTATCAATATTATTTATTACGGGCTGATGCCGAAATTATTACCAAGTGTTATACTAACATGTTTCGTACGCCGTAAAAATCAGCCGTAAAAATGACCGATGTTAAATTACCGTCGTATAATCATCATTCGCCACCGACCCCGTAGAATAATTTTATGATCTCCAGAGGGTTCGTGAATAATAGTTTGGAAATGAACGATTCAACGAACGAATGAGTCAGTTGGTGACTCAGTGCGAGTATTCGTACTGACCCTTGAACTCCACTGATCGAAAGCAATTTTCAAAATGAAACGAAAGTACGAAACGTTACTCGTGTCTCAACGATGAAATTCGTCAAGCGTTTTTAACACGAAACAATGCAAGTTTGATGGAAACAAATTTTCTACATGGTGTCAGCAAATTTTTACTTTCACGATATAAAAGAAATTTAAACGAGTCGTGTCAGTTTAACCTAACGTTGATAAATTTCTATTTTTCAAAATTAAAAAAAATCGAGACCGGATATCACGAAATTCGTACAATTACTTAGTTGATAAATATTTACCCGTCGTACAAGATCTTTCGATTTGAAACGTAAATATATTCGTTTTGATAGATTTGAATTTTTAATAATCGCTAAATTCTTACGATACACGATACGTTGTTCAATTGGACGCACGATATCGTATCCAAGGAGGAGCATGAAGATGTACGATGCATCGCCGCGTGATCTTAATATTCGTTCTGCTTTGAGAGAGTGCGATCAAAAGAATAAAATAGTTTGGGAACCACTGGATTACAGACGATATGGCCGACGAGGCTCGATGGTCCGATGGTTTGCGCGCACGTGTATGCGTCATTTCCTACGCATTGTGCATGTTCCCGCGCGTCTCCCGATCCCAGAGGAACAACGACAGAACGGCGAACGGCATTTCGTTTTATCGTCATGCGTTTCGCGTCTAATGCGATTGTTGACCTCGGTGTAACATCGATCGATATTAGCGATAATAACGGCGATAAAATGTTTGTCTTTGCGCGATTGACGCTTTCTGCGTGCGAATTTTATACCTTTTCATCGCAGCCGTGTTAGTGTTAGTAGGGTTCATTAGTGTATATCGAAGGATATCGACAGATCATTCGTGGTAATATTTTTTAACTTGCATATCGTTAATTGGAAATGGGCGGAAATAAAGTGACGCGTCTCCACTATTTATTTTTACGATTTGGAAGAACACTTTCGCGGCATGGACGTCTCGAAAGAAAGTAGTTAAAAGAACATAAATATAAAGCGTGGCTCGCTTATATGGTTACGAATCGATGATGGTATTGCTTAACGGTAAAGAGCGTTTCGACTCCACGAATAATTAAAAACGCATCCATTAGCCTTTCTTTATTTGGAGTAATAATTCTTGAGACATTTCTATTATCATGCAATCGACGTTTATTTAATATCTTAGCGATATTATAATACAATCTCGCGGTATGTAACTCATCAAATTCTGTTTTTACGCGAATTTTTTTTACACAATTTTGATTTAATACATATTAGAAATCGGAACTGATTATTGTTAATGCACTCGGCCATCCGGTCTTAGAACATCCAAACGGGCAATTTTGTTTTCCGCCGCCAAATACTACATCCTTGATACAACCCTTAGATCAAGGTGTAATTGCGACATTTAAGCATACTACGTAAAGCAACAATTTCAATACGCTGCGGACAAACTGAACGATGAAACATTAATAGTCATTGATGCGTGGAAGAAATTTTCAATTATGGATTGTATCGATCAAATTGAATTAGCGCTGGCTAAATTGAGACCATAAACTTTGAATGCACGTTGGAAAACTGCTTGGTCAGAGTGTATTAAAAACAAAGATGCTGTCCTCCTTAATACGACCGAATTTTCCAATGTCATAACATTGGCACATACAATTGGCGGAGAAGGAATCGTTTGAAGATATCGATACACTCTGCATGATACACGTGCAATCTTTATAAAATAAAATGTTTAAGATCCTAACGTGAAAACTTATGGTTAATGGTATTATTTTTGCTGATATTTTTTTATACGAATTTTTTTTTAAACGAATTCTTCGGGAACGCATCTATCGTGTCAAAACAGAATTAGGTGTATTAATAAACCAATACAGGTGCAGCTTCTCAAGCGTGATAATCTTTGATAATGATCATGTGTAGTTTCCAGATGCGTGTTTCTCGTAAATTCTCTTCTGGTAATATACACGAATATTCGATCGAGAGTATAGCGACCTAGAATTTAACATACGAACAAAGTAACAATTGTACAATTTTTCACTCTTTTTTTTCCCCCCTTGAAAAAATTCACTCCGAGGGTACTGTACTTGTCGCACATAAAATTGTATCTTTTTCTCTGTTCTCGTCAACTAATTGGACGCAAGCGTGGATTTGCGAAATTGCATATCGCACATGCATCCTTTCTTTTTTACACTACAGCTTAAAGACTTAAAGCGGATATCACATTTTTAACCTCACAATTTCTTGCACTCGACTAATTCTGGATTAACTAGGAATATCTAGTAAAATCGGAGAAACGAGCTGCGAAGATCGTCGAACTCGCAAGTCTAATGTGACACCGAGCGTTCTTCAGGCTTGACCCTTTTGCCTCTAAAGGGGATTATAATTACCTTTATACCAGAAGGGTGACCACAACCGTCCATTCTGTGATATGCAAATCGCTCATTCGCAAAGTGATAATTGAACGTTAAATTAGTTACGTTTCAGCAAAATATTGTATTATAATTTTGTTGGACAAGCTCGATTGCGGAATTTCATAACAAGGAAAGGTGACGACTATCATACGGCAAGAAATCCTTCTCACTCTATATGAAGGAATTTTGGGAAAGAAAATTGGTCTAGTAAATAAAAAAGTGAAATCGAAAGGTCATCGTTTGGTAAAAAGTTGTTAGCCTTGCAATAGAAAATATCTCCGTAAATTATTACGCGTATTTTCGGTATTATTTGTTCGGTATTATTTTCGATCATAATGCCGACGCTTAATGCGCGCTTTGCTACGGCGATTGTACGTATATATGTCCAAGAAAAAGCAAATTTGGTTATCGTTATCGTTTCTCGATCGATCAAAGAGGAACGCACCTACCTTCGCAACTCATCTTTGTAATTCGGTCCGTAACGAGGACAGCGAAGCAGAGATTTACTTTGAATTATCTATTAGCAGTTTTTCGAAGAAGAAAACTTTTCCATCGGCTAATCCCTTTTCCGTTCTATCCTCTTTCTTTTCCCATCTACTTTTTTCCTTTGCTGCACCGTTTTCTTTGTAGGCACGTTCTCGCGCTTTATAAAAAATGTTTGTGAGTTTTGCAAGAGTAAGATTATATTTTTCAAAGATCAATAGCGAGTATTTCGCTTTGCATAAGGTACGTTGTTTTTCACTTGACACGGAGTAGTCTGTAATTAGGAGTTACGCTTTCTTGATACTCGCTACCTCGTCGGGAATCGTTCACTTTAATCGTGCTTTACTTCACTGTATGCGTCGTATGCATCTTCTCACGGCTCCTCGATACTTCGCGCTTTCCTCCGTTTTAACATTATTCGCTCGAGAAAAACGCGATCTTCATCTCGAACATCGATTTATCCCTCAATGACGAAGCTCCTCTCTATCCTACGGCGGACGAATCATTCACCGGGAGATCGAGGTGGTGAATTTGACTCGCGATCGACAAAATGACGACGTTAGGAGGAAGTCGAACGATCAAAGCCGACTCGACTCTCGAGACTAACCGCCTTCGAAATCGTCGCAAACAATGAAACGCTTCGTGACCCGTCTAATTCATGGCTCGTGGTGAAAAGTTGGAGGCGAGACCCGCCGAGATTGACAATCTCGCTGGGTAGCGCGTCATTGAAAACTTGCTGGATTAACCGTCTCGAAGGATAATGGTGGCGATAGTAAGCGGAACGGCGATAGTAGTAGAAACAACGGTGAAATTGCGAGAGAAGGAAGGAGCAAGGGAGGACGGAAGTACAGGACGCATACAACCAACTATCGATTGACATCCCTCCGGCGTCGCTCACCGGCCGCCTGCTTCCTCCCCGTCCTCGCCATCCCCGTCTCCATCGTTACTACCATGGGCGACGACGACCCTGGTCGTCGACGTCGTCGTCTCTCTTAGCTTTTCTCTCAATCGATTCAAGTAGCATTCTCTCTTTCTCGTTGCTTCCTGTTCTCCCTTTCGTTTCCTCTTTTCGTCTTTGCTCAAGTGCGTCTCTCTTTCGTCGTTTGTAACAGGATGGCGCGTTTCTAGGGGGCTCCTCACCTCTTCTCTCTTTCTCTCCCTTTCTTTCTTCAGCTACTTCTTCCCCTCGTTTTCCTTTGGTCTCTCATCGTTTCTATGTGTTCGCTCGCTCCGCGCTTTATCGTCGCCTCCGCCCTTTTCTTCTTCTTCTTCTTCTTCTTCTTCTTATTCGCCTTCCCACACCTTTCCGCCAGTTTCTCATTCG
Organism: Liostenogaster flavolineata; assembly: GCA_025433975.1. Taxonomy (NCBI): domain Eukaryota; kingdom Metazoa; phylum Arthropoda; class Insecta; order Hymenoptera; family Vespidae; genus Liostenogaster; species Liostenogaster flavolineata. The sequence continues at coordinate 2,259,701 of JAITYT010000158.1, forward strand.
CTATGTTTAGTCGTAGCCGTTTCTCGACTCCCTGTCATTGCGGGATTTCCGCGAACCCCTCTTCCAGAGTCCCCTTTACGTCAAGATACGAGCTAGAACGAAAGGAAGCCGGAGATCTCCGAGGGAAAAAGGGGGAAATGATGCCGGTGAGGCAAGGCGAGAGAGAGAGGAGAGAGAGAGAGAGAGACAAGCTAAAAGCGAGAAAAGGATGCACGAACGTTACGAACGAGGGTGACGCTGACCGAGAAGCGAAAAAGGAGAGAGAGAGAGAGAGAGAGAGAGAGAGAGAGAGAGAGAGAGAGAGAGAGAGAGAGAGAA
>JAITYT010000158.1:2307865-2319905 GCA_025433975.1 Liostenogaster flavolineata
AAAGACTAGGAATCAACGAAATAAAATGGATATTTTATTTTCAATTTATATGATTGAATAAGTGCGATATAATCGTTGTATTATATAATCTACAATTTTCGGGAAAACGTTACATATGAAATTGAACGCGTTAAATTCTCTTTTATCTTATAAAGCATCTCTATAATACTTTATTCTTCCGCAAGTATACTTCTAATTATTTTGCAAGAGATACGAAAGAATTCATTAAATTTCATTCTTTCTAAAAAGTTTGCCTCTTATCGAATATGATGAATTTCTTGTATTAAGCGAGATTTCAACAATTATCATTTCAGATAATGTTGTATTTTTAAATGAAAAATCGAATAATTTCAAACTCGCGCACGAAGTTGGGATTAAATCTTTAATCCTTGAACGTCCAGTACAACGATGATGTTTACAGGGTTAACAAATTTTATATGAGTTCCTAACTGAGAAATATACCTCGCGTAACGATCTTCTTTGAGTGTCAGCTTTAAACCTCTCATATATTAAATTATGTATCCTATGAATGTTGAGTTTCTTAAAGCATAGTATAATTTCGAATTGCTTTTTTTACATAGATATTATACCACTGAATTTGGAAATATATTTTATTTCCAAATTCCATATATAGAATATGGAATATTCTTAATAGAATATGACGCCTTATAAAATAATGAAAAAGATATCGAATCAAACGACTCGATCGGACAAAAGTTTACATCTCGAGACATCAGCGTCGTTCGATAAAATAATGATCCTACGAGAGTAAAATTGACAGTTCGCAAGACGCCTTCGATATCGTATTAAAAACTTTGAGATATAAGCCGTGGCAGTCTTCAGTTTTTATCCTTCGGCGTAAATCTCCACCGGAAAGTAGAACGAAGATAAACGATCTTTTTAATACCAGCTACGTATCTTGACATCAAGCGATGATTATTTCATCGTTTTCGATCTGTCGATATCTGCCGATATCTATTCCTTTCTAATCGAAAGGAAAGCAACCTGTCGGGTCTTATTTATAAGTCCATCCACATCGGATGACAACGCAGCGAAGTACCCGGAGCAAGATCATCGGACTGATTCGTTTCCTCCATCGTATGCCGTAGGTTACGTATTACGTGGTGAACAGCGATAGGAACGAGGGAAAGGACTACTTTGAGATTAACAGGGAGACTGGCGAGATCTTCACGAAGGTGGTGTTCGATCGCGAAAAGCAAGGCGCCTATGCCCTCGAGGTGGAAGCCAGAGACGGCGCGCCTTCCGCTCGACCCAACAGTAACGGCCAACCAAACTCGGGTACGTAACTCAACAAACTCGCCTAAACCTATTAAAGCTGCACGAACGTAACTTGAACGGATTTTGCTGGATGGGCTCGGTGTGTGGGTGGTATGCACGCCTCCCTACGCGTCACCGCTCTGTTAAAAGCTACAGGGAGCTTTTTCCAACGATGCTCTCTCGTTATTCAACTTTTCCATGGGCAAGAAGCGCCGCCGGTCGGCTCATTGCAGCTGAGAGTTAGCAGTTCGGTACACCGCAGAACGCACCGATTTCGATCGTATCCGTGACTGTGTGATGCTTTCGCGACAAGGCAAGACGCTCTCTTTCCCTCGTTGAATCGGTCCAGCCTTTCGAATTTCGTTTATTCGAAATAGACGTTCTACGAAACTACGTGTCAAAATCGATGGGTGCGCTTGTAAATTACGCATTCCTGAATAGCTCTTCCTCGAGAAATTTAACGTTTATATGCTTATTCGGAACGAACAGAAAAATATGGATCGATTTGGGAAATTAAAACTACTCGTTTAAGACAATAAGGATTGTTATAAATTTACGGCAAGAGCGATGAGATTCTTGTTAAATTTAAGATGCGTTCTTTCTTCATTTTAAATTATTAGTAAAAACAGTTGATTTGTTAGACGGCGCACCAGGAAAGATAGAAAGATTCCTGGAATTTTTAGTTTAACGTTTTCATCTGTTCGTAATAAAACGACCGTTCTGCTTTTATTGCTTTTTCTTTTTATATAAATTCGGTCGTTAAATTCTCTTACGATAAATCGTCGGTATTATCTTTTTCGAACTTTTCAATGTCGATTTTCGTAACATCGCGTTTAATTCGGGATAGAACGAACCGAAATGGAACAACGGATGCTCAAGATTAAACGAGAGAAAAGAAGTCCGATAAATATTCCAGTTTTATTCGACGCAGTGGATTTTTCCAGTTTTCAAGATTTACGTTCTTACGGGGTTTTTTTAAGCAGAAAAAAGGGCAGGCTGGCTCCATCTATACATCGTCGTAGCTCCTTCGTCAAACGAAATTTCACCGATCTCTGAAGAACCGGAGATGAAAGGTTTAACGAGTAATTTTACGACGAAGTTTCGCCGTTATTGACGTTCCGCGAAAGAAAATGCATGCTTCAAATCGAATTGTCCTAGGCTACCTTGTTGACGATACTTCTTACGCGTGAAACGCTGAACGTCGGTAGTCGCTTTAAATACGGTCGAGCCACGTCCGTGATAAATTCATCATCCGAGGCTTTTTCCTCGGATATATTTACGTAAAAATGTGAAAGCGCGTATATTTTCGCTGCATTTGTTATCATCGATAATTAGATCCAAATGCGGCTTTTCTCGTTCGCCTGAAGTATCTTAAGAAGCTACCGCGCAAGGAATTTGCATTCGATCGAGCGTGTCTCCTTTTCTTTCGAAATTTGTACATATCCGATTAGATTTCGATTCCAGCAAGTAGTAGGCTTCTCCCTTGAAAGTGCTTTCTCTCTCTTTCATTTTTAAATAACGCGCTCCGATATTTCTCGCGAAAAATTCTTACAACGACTTTCTTATGCGACAACGATATAACGTTTATAAGAAAGAAATCGTCAAGATGTCGATTCAAGCGGATATTTTATCGATACGTCAATTCGAACTGCGCTATACGCAATAAAAATGTGTCGTATCGATATAAAATTTCGGATTATATTTGAAAAAAATTGATCACCTCTACAATTAAATTAGCGTGACAACAGGGAAAAACAGTTGATCTCTTTCTCGATCGCGATATTATTTACGAATTTCTCGAATCTTTCGATTGCCTGTTTAGTGTCGAACACAGCCAATTTTTGCAGCACTCGAAATTTGTCGGTGTTATTTCGAGGGTCTTCTTTCGATCTATAAGAAGTTAACTGGGTCGAAGGACCACTTCTGACGGATTCGACGTACACGCACGACAAAGGTAGTACGAAGAACGATCGTTTTTTTCGCGTACGATCGTCGACGAAAAATTCCAAGCAACCATCATTAATCGAGCACGTCGCTCGGTTTGCTTCGACGAAACTTCGACGCATCGATCATCGCTCTTTCATTATCCAGGAAATAGTATCTTTTTTTTTCTTCGCGCTTACATCACAGAAGAGTTCGCTCAGAAGGCTGGCATGGATAAGAGCCACGAGATACATTTATCCTAAGGCTTTTGACGTCTTTTTTTAAAACTTCGTCGTCCAATCATTCGACGACACGAATCTTCTTCACCGATAAAGCGTAGCTCGATTTGCCGATCCTTTATGATCTTTCTCTCAACTTTTTCCTCTCTGTTCCACCCGTTGGAAGGGGAGAAAAGTTGGGAGGTTTATCGCCCTTGCCGAAGCAAATGCATAAGGTCGGTCCAGATGCATCCCATAACGTAGTTCGGTCGGTAATAAATTCATGATTGATTCGAATGGCGCACCGTTCGTTCACGAGCTCAATTCCACTTTGAATTGGCGTGGGTAGGTAAGCGTAAATCGAGGAACGAAAGTTTTCTCGGTTAGGAAATTCGTCGTGCGTTCTTTCAAAGGCGAACGAGCGGGGGAGGACGAGAGGGAGCCAAGAGAAACTCGTACCTTCGATATATTCACGGTTTATTCGTCGTGGTAAAATTTTCCGTAGAGTTTGCTCTTTATCGTACTGCTTCTTTTTCCTTCCTATTCGAGGAAAAAGGAGGCGCGCTATACCTTAAGAACTGCATCGCGCTTTGAGAATTTTGCCAGCATGTGAGATCCATACGTGGAGTCGTGACTGTGCGATACGACGCAACATTGCGAACACCACGTCAACATTGCATTCGTCGTCGTCGCCTCGCGTCTTGGAGAAGCACCTCCATCGAATGGCATTAAGTTTTCGCCTCGTAAACGCCGGCGAAGAATGCGACGGATCGGACGGGCCACGAAATTTCTCGTTTTCGGTCCAAGGTAGACGCTCGAACGACGCTCGCTCGCGTCGCCATTTTTCCAGAGATTGTCCTTGCTATTTTGCTTGGCTCTCGAGAGTACGAGCGCCTTCGCTTCCGTTTCCTTCGATGTTCCTGCGCGACGTACCGTGCATTCCCATCGATAACCTCTCTTGGGATATCGGTGCATCGTACGCGTTTAACTTTCGGACTATTCGAGGCTCGTCGATCGAACAAGCGAGACCTATTCTTCCCCGCGAACTTGTCGCGTATGTTCCTCGACAATTCATATTTTTCCCCCGACAAAGGAATACTTTGCGTAACGAGAGGTTAAACGATCTGCCTTCATTTTACAGCTTCATCATTTTTCCTTAAATGAAACATAACTTTATTCGCAAGACCATTCCCGATGTTCTTTTTTTTATTTCATTTTTAAATAACATCGAAGTAGCTTCGTTTTAGAGCGAAAATTGCCACTTCACTCCGATATTTATCTACCGCGATGTGCAAAGTTTTACCGTAGATATTTTGCACGGATGAAAGTCTTAATTAAAAAAAAGAGTTTTATTTGCTTGAAACTTAAATGATTCGTTTCCGAAGGGATTTAAACTTTCGAGCGCGAGGGAGCTTGTACTTTTGACGGCGATAATTCATGCTCCTACTGATGCGTAATATGTTCCAAGAACGAGGACGCTAAGTATAACCATAAATGCGTTCTATCATCGTAATTACAATTGGAAATATAAAAATGAATCGAGTCGATTAAAACGATATATACTGTGATTTGCGAATTTTTTAATCTTTATTTAAATTTTCCCCGATGCCCGTGCTTCCGTGCTTTTATTAAAATTTTGTTTTGAACTAATTTATCGTTCCACGAAGTTGTTGTCGCATTTACAAATTCTAGGCAACGTTACCAATTTTTTCCGTGCGTTGTTTCAGCGCAGTGCGACGTCGCGTATTATTAATTAAAAGCGACCCTTTATAAATCGTTGTAGTAAGACTACGCGTTATACTCGTACTTCGCGCACGTATTTCAAAAAAGAGCAGAAAATATGTTTTACCTTCCAACGTAGAAAAACGGTTGACGTAAAAGACAATGCGATAAAGTTTATCGCGTGTGAAAACGTCTTGCTTGGTGTCATCTTGATCAAGGTTTACGTGTCTTTCGCTTGAACAACGTCGATGTCGGATACGCAAAAGTCACGTATGCTTCAAAACGTTCATTGTCTCATTGGCGCTCGATGTCTTCTAAATTTATTGAAACGGTTGTCTTGTTCGTAAGATCATTGAAAGCCGGTTAAAAGATGGCGTATCTCGCGAGAAGTAATTGCGAGTTATGGCCTGTGTCACTCTCCATTTAAAAAACTCAATCTAAACAATGATCAATCACGGTTTCAACGAGAAACAAAGGAGCATGCTGTTTTAAATGCGGAAAAGATACTGTGGGAGCGCATATTTAGTGTATGGAAAAGGTCGACAAACGTATGCACGGACATGCATTGTACATGCACGCTAATGACATTAAGTGTATGCCCGGTTCTTGTTAAACCAGAATAAAAGTGTTAAACTGCAATTATCCTAAATTGCAGCTGGTTTCCTCTCCTTTTTTCCCTCTTGCTCGCTCGCTCTCGCACTGGCTCTCATTTCACAAGCGAAACAAGAATACAACGTCGTGCGCACAATTCTCGCTTGCCATTAACAATAGAACCGAACCGTTGTAAAATCTGCGACTCTCTGTTTTGGACGCGGTAACAGCCATTTCCGCGTTTAGTGTGTCCGCCGCCCGTGTAATTAATTGCATCCTTGGTACGAGAGATAATTGGATCGTAGCATCGCCAAATGCGTTTGACATTTTTAATTACTCCGTCCGTGAATCAATGTCGTCGTTGAAAAGTCCTTTGCGAATCGACGCGAGTCATGGCGAAATTTACGCGTGCGTGTATCATTTCCTCTCGATTTCGATGAACCGCTTGCAATTTTCTCCAGGATGCAACGACGCCGCTTCGTAATGCCTCTCATCTCTGGATACTCGATTCGTCAATCAACCTGTTTTGATCGCGTGAACTCTTGCATAAATGACGCGTCCCTTTCCAAACGTATCCATGCACGTTCTTTTTTTGCCATAAAATGCTCAACAAGACAGCAGCTTGTCATTAAATGCAAGTAAATACTTCCACTTTAACGCGTACTTTTACGCTACGCCACTGTTTCACGTATTGAACGGCGGAACTCGTAACAATGTCGCGCGAGTGACGCGTGACACGCTCGAGAAACGCGCCATTCGTTTTAATAGGAAAAAAGGATCGGTAGGAATTACCGTTGCATTTTCAAACGATCGACATACGTTAATTGTGCGCGAATAGATGCGAGCACGTAAATATACACTCGCTTAACCGTGGAATTCGAGCGCAAATTTATAAAAGGTGATATGCATTTCGAGTCCGTTATGCGGCGAAACAGTTTCGAGCTAGATAAAAATAAAAGACTCTCTCTGGCGTTCGGCACGCGTTACCGCCCGCCCGGATCTCTATCGTACGATCGAGTCAAATAATAAAAAGTGCAATTTACGTCCACGGGCAGATGCGTGTGTTTTTGTTCCTCGCCTACAACGTTTGAAAGGATTTTCTCCCGTGTTCGTCGTTGAATCATGAATCTATGAATTTTTGCGATGTTTAAGAAGCAATGCTATTTTTTCCCGTATGCATTATTATTACTTTTACCGTTTTATCGCAGTTTTTTCTAATTTCGCAGCGCGTGGGCGAGATGACAGAAATGTTTTATGGAAAAATATTTATTTTTATGCGGCAGCTATCGGTACACACATTTACGAGAATTGTCCATCGTGACCGCATCGAAAATATCAGGATCAGGATGCAACGTACTCTTGAGAACTAAGATTTATGAGTCACCGCGATGTTTGACCATCGAGTAAATTCCGAACTATATTTTTATTCAATTTTTTACATCCCAGTTTACTCGAACAATATTCCGAACAAAGGGAAATTGCGCAATATTTTAGAAGAAAAAAAAAACACAGTTATTTCGTATGGAAGAACGCAACGAACGAATTAATACGTTTACGTCGGCGTGCATCACTAGTGGGTCACGCTCGAGTCTTCCATCGGACATTGCGTACTATTAAAAATGTGTTCGTTTAGTAACTAGAAAAAATTACCATATAGTTGAAAATGTAACGTATTTCATTTGAAAAAATTCGTACGCGATATTTCGATAATATTCGAAAAAGCGATAGTATCTCGCGCCAGATGATGCGGAGCATGAATTCGACCGCCGTCTCACACAAAAAAAAACATTAATATCACCGTTGACGTGAACGTGTTAAACAAAATCGAGGTACAGACGATACTTGTCCTACCTCTTTTCCTCTCAACGCTAGCTAAGACCCTTTTCTCCCCTTCCTTTTGCCCCAATCTTCTTGCTATCGCTCCGTTCACCTTCTTATTTCCCTTCTCTACTTTATCGGCCTTCTCCTTGACCGACTGCTCCCTCCTCGACATTTTTCTCTTTCTCTTTTTGCCTCTTCCTTCGGCGTCAGTTATTACTCGTTCCTACTTTCTTCTTATTGCTCTCCTAACCTCCCAACTTTTATCCACCTTTTCACTTCTGTCTTTCGCACATCGCACTAACCCTTCTCTTAACGCCGTACCAAAAGTCGAAACATTAAGCACGTGCAATCTTCGGCATTCGGAGCCAAGTCTTTTGTTAATCTTGTCTCAAAAATAAAAATATTAATTATAATCGTAACATAATATCGAGCAATAACTTTATAATAATAATATTCTGTATAAAACTTTCCAAAACACGGATACACACATAATCCAACTTTTAGTTTCATTTTTATGGCAGGTGACTATAATCACCCGTCGTGTTATACTTGTACCAGCGGTACGTTAAGCTACGACATCGATAAAATCGATAAGTATCGTCTGGAAACTTCGTGAGCGTGAATTTTCCATCGAATTACAGTAAAACCTGTTTTTATACGGATCGCGTAAAAAAAATCACACATAAAAATTATTCGGAAATTTCATAAATGCGACAAATCATCGTTTACAACATATTAAAGAAATTTTTTTTATGCGGTGGAGAGAGATCGCATAAAAAAAGTCACACTTTGAAAATACATCAAAGATTTACGAAATATGTAGCGAGAAAGTTCTTTCAAACAAAATAAATAATTAAATTACACATGGAAACTTTTTTGAAAGATTTGGAGATGTGGAGATGTGGAGAAATTTTCAAAATTCGCATGATTCACTGCTATTCGTCGTAGTCCAAAACGCGCATCTTCTTGTGATAAACTGGTTCAAATCTTTTTCGTCACTTGACGATATTACAAATGATTTATTTTTTATTATCATAAAGTCGGTGATAAGTTTCTAATAAGTAGCTACAATTATTTATTTTAAGAAAGTACTTACGTCTAAAAATATAATAATTCGATAGAAAATCGATGATAAAGGCGAGACATCATTTTCTGAAGTTTATTGTATCGCAAAAGTACTTTGAGGATTCATAGTAAACCAGAATTGTAATTAATTGTAAATAAAGTTGGGCGGCATGATGCAAAATCCCTCTCGATGGTTCGAAGAACGTCGAAGCGATAATAGTCGCTTTTAACTCATGGAAATAATTCAGTAACTATCTAATTAATGAGTCTTCGTAAGAGCGTCGCGGAAATTTTTCGCGTTTTTGAAGAATGCATTTTTAATAACGAGAATGCGGTCAAGGGATTGGAGCTCCATTATCATCGATTACGTACTCGCGAATGCTCGCTTTGTTGTTTTTTTTACGAATATAGGTCGCGTAATCCGACGTATTTTTCGATAAGGAACGGACTCGATGTCGTGGAACAAATCGCTCTCCTGAGAGAGTTTTCGAGAAGGATAACCTCGATGGTCGTTCGAGTTCGACGTTCGATCGTTCGATTCGGCTTTCGTGATAATTAATACAATATTTTTATCATATTACTTGATGATATTCTTCTCGGTTATTCTTCAAGCGTTTCCTGTTAAAAATATGTAGACTTTATTTCGTTTATCGTATATTTTATATTTTAAACGTACATTTTTATAACTTATTTCGTGGCACCCTTAGGGCAATGCGAATCGATTTATTTAATTTGGGTTCGCCAGAATTACAAATATTTGATTTTTTCAACACGACCAGCACCAAAGTCGACATACTTCGGCGACGAAGCCTCGAAAATCGACGAACGACTTTCCTAACGCAACATGGAAGAACCGTTTTAAACGATCGAAAATTAATTTTTCGAGCAGAGCGCCATTCAACATGGTTTAACCATCGTAATAATACGACGTAATTTGAGACGTAACTCGAGTATCGATGATCGATTATTTCGGAATGACGGTGATGGGGATCACGCGATTTTCCTTGACGCTGGACCGAAGCACCGTTTCGAGCGACCGTAGGCCTTTCGAATCGACGACCCATTAGAGCAACGCCAATCGAGAAATCGCTTTGTATAACAGTAATCTGCCGCGGCATCGAGAGCGTCATCATCACCGCAAGCCTTCGATGCAAGCGCCGCGCGTCTCTCTGTGTATCCCTTGTTATTGTACGTTGCCATTTCAACAGCCTCGTAGGCGTTAGCAACTGGCCGCTGATAATAATTAACACCGCCGTCATCGAATCGCCCAACGTCGTATAGAAACATCAGCGAGATTAATCCACACGGCAGAGCAGAAGGTCGCTTCGAGTCACGGCTTTCTTCGCTTTTGCCCGCACTTATGGTACGTCTACCTGCGATCTATACTAACGATCAGTTCGCTTAGCATTTTCTAAGATGCTGTCCTTCCAAATGCGAAAATGTCGTTTGCCCGACAAATGTTTTACCGAGGAGAATTACTAAAAATACTCATAATGTCGTGTCTATCGCGATAACAGCGAAGAGGAATTGAGCAATTCATCGAGAAATGTCGAATTCTTTATCGTTACAAATATTCCAACAGTTTTACGGAGCCTCGTTAATCTCGATTGGAGGAACGGGAAAAAAGCTAGAAAATAAAATGGATCGTCAAAATCTTCCTGACCATGAATTATTCGAATTTTTTACGCAATCTCGACACTATTGGCGATCACGGCTCGGGTACACGAATACACGCGTGTGCCTGCGTGCCAACGTGCGTTCTTCGGCGGCGATTCCGTCGAACTCGTGTGCAAACTCGCGAGGAAAGTTTCGGAGTTGTGGTCGAGCACAATTTCGCGTTTATCGGTTCGCGGTCTGAACGGCGTTCCTACGGCTGCACCGCCCCCACGGGAGGTGAGACCAAGGGTCACGATGGCCGCAAGTTCCCCTCCATTTCTGACTTCGGGGCTTTAACAACGGGGCTGTGGTCCCGCGTAAGTTTGTCTACCTTACGGCAAGCGCGATAATGAAAGGGACGACGTCGTACACGGAGCTCGCCTCTCGCATATCATTATCGCAATTTTCTTCCTTTCTCCCGTGTTGCGACTTCGAAACGGAGATTTTCGTCGATGTCCGCTCAAAATGTTTTTGTTAACGATCTTATCGTCTCGGATATCGTGGATTCGATATTTACGAACCCTTCACGAAATGTTAGACTCGTGAAGTCACCTTTTCTTTGTTGCAAATAAATTGGAATGAGGTAAGGTGCTTGCTGTTGATCGGTGTATTGTAAACTGAACTCCTCTCCGTACGGAGATGTTGGGTAGTAGTATTTCCTCTTAGCATATTTCGAATTTGAGTTTGGTTCTGTTTCGCAAACCCCGTCGATACGTTATTCATTCAACCTACCATCGCGTTAAGAGTCTACGATTGCGAGTGGAATCTTCGTACCTTTCCGTAAAAGAATGAGATAGATGTTGCGATTTTATTACGTTTTAGTCCCCGATAATTAATATAACTTTTGGTTAATAACGCTAAATGTCATTGTGCTTCTCAAATTTCGGGGAAACTTCATTTTAGGAGGACTCTTACATATTAAATATTTATTTTACATCTTTCTTAAGTATTTGTATAAGTGTTTGTCCTTGCATAAGTAAACTGTATGTGAGCCGCTCATTTGCCAAAACGATTACGTCCATAAAAGAAAAGGTAACAAATATGTATTGATAAATTTGTATACATTTCTTGTGAAAAAAACATTTATTATTCAGCGGCCATAAAAATTGTTGTCGTGTAGTATCTTAAGCCTGATTATTAAAGAAAGTTACTTTAAATATAACAAGTAAGTTAATCGCTTTGGACTGTGAATGGGCTACAACACTGGGAGGTCTACTGTATAAAAGTATACGAGAGCCGAGTATTTTGCTATTACTGCTTCGATTCTTGGGACTGTTCTGATACGAAGTGCTAAATGGGCTTTTCGTCGCCACCGCTCCTTTACTGCGTCGTCTCTCACGTAAATAACAACGGCTAAAGAATAAAGAGCTGATCATTTTTTGCCATTACGGCGCCGTGTCGTGCAAAAGTCGCAACATTGAGAATCTTACGGCTGATTTATCGCCTCGGTTAAAATAGTTCGCGTTTTTGCCGCTTCTTTACGATACCGATATCTAATTATCTTGACGTTAATTAAATATAGAGCGCGCAGATACATCTTTGTCCCTTTCTAACCGTAGATTCCTTTATCGAAAGAACCGAGAAGATTTTTTGTTCCTTTCAACTTGAAAATAATCGAATAGAGCGATAATTGTATTATTGTAGGAATCGTGGTTTTCTGGGATATCGTATCGATTAAATATACTTTTGACGATAATAATAATAATGACTATATTTCATCACCTTCTTATGGGCTAACTAAATTTGCGCTTGCTCCTTTATTCCAG
>JAITYT010000158.1:2342737-2356337 GCA_025433975.1 Liostenogaster flavolineata
ATCCGGAACGACGAATTCTAGTTGATACGCAACGAATTCAATTTAAAACCATTCTCGAAGTTCGATGATGTGTAACCTTTTTTTCTTTCTATTTTTCTTCTCTTTCATTTTTCGACATCGATTCTTCTCTCTCTCTCTCTCTCCTTCGTTCTCTCGACGATCGTAAATGTCTCCCCGCATTCACTGGTAAACGATTCCACCTTGAGAAGGACGAGATCAGGCGGAAGAGAATGCTGGATTTACCTCGAACTAACCTCTCTCCCCGGCGCACGAGATTCTTTCTTTAAACGCTATCCTCCCGATAAATCCGACTCCGTATCCTTCCGCTTCGACGCCAACACGACGACTATAACCACGACGATGGTATTTTGCGATTTAAACTTGCGCGCTCGATGTAATCAGGATATTCATGCGTGGACCGATCAGAACGCCTGGATAGTCAGGCAGTCGATCGTGAACCGTTTCGAATCGGGGGGAAACGGAGAAAGCAAAAACGTGTTCACTGTGCAAGGGAGGGAAATCGTGCTACTCGCGTAGTTACGGGAGCGCATGATATCGTACATATTGATAATCGTTAGGGGAAAACTTCGCTTTTTACTTTGTCACTTTACTTTTGAACACTTTTTCATTTCTTACACATTCGGATTCGTACACAAACAATTTGAAAAAAATCACAACTATGGATTGCGTCCTAACGGTAGGTCCTAGAATTTTTTTAGAAATTTTCCATACGTGCAATAGGAAAAAAGGGGGGGAAATAAAAAATTACGTTTCACCGTGTAACTACTCTCCCTGTTGAGATCCAGAGTTAAAACTTATTACAACGTTGTTTCTTTTGATAACTTATCGAATGATGTATTGTACGATAAAGTCGACTAAAGGGCACTTTTAACCATCTTATCCTTTACACTTTTTGCGTAGGAGTACATACTAATTCAAAATAATCGTTTGAAAATAACGACGGAAATCCTGGTACAGTCCGGTAGGTCCTCGTCGGTTGCCCGCTCTTATCCGCGTCGCATCTCGTCCGACTAAGCGACTTAATTCAATGTTTTACAATCTCACTGTACGATATTATTATTTAGTGTTTAGTGTTTCTGTGTTTAGATCGGTTATTCGTCGAATTCGTTTATTCGAGAAGAACGTATCACTCCGTCGTTCGTTTGTATTGACGTCTACCTTCTCTTTCGACAATCACTGCCGGTTACCTGCAAAGTGGCAGCACGGTTCTGTGGAACCGCGTGTTCTATTTCACAAAGGTTGGACACCGAACAGCGATTAAAACGGCATACCGCTCGCGGTTTAGACGAACTTCATAGTGGAAGACGCAAAGAAACGGTCACTCGTGTAATACGAAATCCGTCCACGTGTTACAGGTGACGTATGACTCGCCAACCTACCCGAATTGATTGCATTCCAAAGGCACGTTGCATGTACCAACGTCGGTACTATCGAGAAAGCGAATATAATTGCGAAATCGAGAAACCTTCGCGAAGAATTTAATAAAGTTTGATAAACCTTTTTCTTTGGTACTTTAAGTGTCTTGCGAATGAAAGACGCTTATTAAACGACGGTAGGAAAGTCGTACAGGGTGAAGTATTACAAAATGAAAAAAAAAATCGAGCGGCATCAAGCGTACGAAGCAAGATATGTAAAAGACTAAAAGCAGAAAGACAGAGAATTTGACGAGGAAGAACTGGACAATGAGACGCGTTAGAGCGAAGAAAAGAAGTCGCAACGATGCACGTGATTCGAGCGGACTTAACTAATATGAGAAAGGCGCGGAAAAACATAATGTTCGTTCGACTATTCGGGTCTATTCCAGTTTTAAGTACACGCGAGAGTATGTAAGGGCACGTTAACCCTTTGCAGTCGTATGTCTGCTCTCAGCTATCACAGCAAAGAACCATATTGATCTTATACTGTATTAATTTTATCTTAATCTTCATTTTAAGATATATCAGTTTATGCTTCCTACGAAAGAACATAACAAAAAATAATAATGTTGTGGCCTGTCGATCAGGTGATATTTTATTACTAACGTGGAAGAATAATAGAATAGTTACCATATCAATGCGATCGTCTTTACGTCACCCGAACCTGGGTGACGGGTATGCTTCCGTAGTGGCTCCGTCACCAAAACATGGGTGACGGTCTTTTTGTTCAAGTTCTGTTTACGTTATGGCGCTCCGACAGTCGGATTTGAGACCCGTGAGAAACTCAGTCGAATCACGCTGGGCAACGAACGTGTTAAGCAGCTACGGTACCTCGGGTATTTAAACTATACAAAGAAGATTAAAAAAGGTAGCTCTGTCAACATTAGGAAGCCAAACGTTATTATAAATTACAATTTAAATATAGGAGGTGTCAATAAGGCTGACCAATTAGCAAGTTCGTATTGTTTTATGAGAAAACCATGTAAATGGTGGAGAACAACTTTTTTCTGGGGATTGGAGTTATGCTCAACCAATAGCTATATCTTGTATAAGCTAAAAGAGTCATTTTATGTCAGCTAAAAGAGAAAACAAGACGCCTATGTCACATTTTATGTTTGTCCGGCAATCGATGGAGCAACATGTAGGTGACTTTCGTGATGGAACACCTTCAAAATCAGGAAAACCATCGTCTTCAGATAAAGGCTTCATGGCAAACCACATATATTATGACACTATGAAAATGTAAAGAGTAAAGATCGTTCTACATATTCAAATAGAAAAATCCAGGGCGGAAGACGCCAAACTAATTACTTTTGCGACATATTTTCTCGAAAACCAGGGTTTCATATTGGATGGAGACTGCTTTGAAAGATACCACACGATGGAAAACTATAAAATATAATTTTTACATACAAAAATTACATTAAAACATATTACCGTGTAAACATAATAATTATATATATATATAATACCTTGAACCTTGAAGTAACCTTAAAGTAAAATCGACGTTCCAATGGACGAAATTTGTGAAAAAAAATGAGAAAGATCGTTTGTCGCTGGTCGCCGAAAGAAACGATCATAGACGGTCTCGATTAACATGGTGCTTCGTTAAGTTCAATTTCTTTTATGGATATTCGTAAA
Source organism: Liostenogaster flavolineata (assembly GCA_025433975.1). Taxonomy (NCBI): domain Eukaryota; kingdom Metazoa; phylum Arthropoda; class Insecta; order Hymenoptera; family Vespidae; genus Liostenogaster; species Liostenogaster flavolineata. The sequence continues at coordinate 2,345,815 of JAITYT010000158.1, forward strand.
TATCGTTGCGGTTACCGGCGACGAGCAAGGCGCTTAATTAAACCCTGCTTCGAATCTCATCGGTTGTACACCGCACATGGCCTTCTGCACCTGCCACAGGTGCAAAATCTCATGAAAGCGGAGTCACGTTATGTCGCGCGTTGTAGATCCTTTTTCTTATTTTCTTTGAAAATTTACAAAACGACGAAGAAACGCAGGCGGTACGTCGATACACGCGGCGAATACCTTGGAATGCTTTCGAGTTTCCAAGGATTTAAGTCTTGTGTTTTCTTTTGCTAGGATTTTCTTTATATTCTTGCTTCTTTTTTAAGCTTTTGAGATCCACAGTTCTTAAAGGATAGGCTGGTAATGCGTCCGGCTTATTTTGGATCCTCAAAGGTAACGCGACGAGATACGAAAAATAATAGAATAAGAGATGCGCTTTGTTTTTCTCGTATATCGGTATTATTAAATATCGAAAGGAAAGGATTGAAAAACAAACTGTCGAATAATTACTTTTCGAGATTATATTCGAAGCCATGAACTTCGTATGCATTTATACTTTCTTCCTTCAGGCCAGGCGCTTATAATTCGTCCAATAAGAGGATGTCTTGGTCTCGCGTAAATCCAATAAGCCTACTTAAAGTTTTCTTTCTTCATTTACTTTTTACTCCATGAACCTCGCAATGCGTGACGCGAAGAAAGTTTCGTAGAGAGGAATTTTAAATGCTCGTGGTGCCGAAATCTGCTTCACCAATAACACCGATCAAGAGACAATCTCAGATTCTAATCGCATTACTCGAACTTGATATAGAAATTGTCGATAGGATTAGGAATATCGCAGGATATTCGGTTGAAAATAATTTTGACGAGGAAAAATCATAAAGAAGGTGGTCGAGATAAAAAAGAGAAAACCTTCGTTCGAATGCCGCGATTCAAGGAGTCTGCGATCGACACGTTGCGTTGTCTCGAGCAGAAAAGGGTACCGATAACGGACAGCCATTGGCATTGTGACGTCGTTTCTCGTCGGTATTCTGTTCGGTCGTTCCGAATCGATCGTTGCTCGAGAGACGGGAAGATGCTCGATGGCACGCCACCTCGGTTCGACGTCGTCGATTTCGGAAGAATACGATTTCTTCCTGCTCCTTCGTCTTTCAAAACTACGATATATTTTTTAATTAAACTACGTGTTCTTTTCCATTCCTTTTTTTTTTAAAGGAGATTTTCAGTCGAATTTTTTTTTTCCTGCAATTGGACATTTTTCATTTCCTGTCTCGGAAAAACCGACAAAAAAACTCGAGATTCGAATGAGTCCTACGTTGTGTACGTATTTCGAACACGTTTTCTTTCTTTATCTAGTATCTACGTCATCACCTACCCTACCATGGTTTTATGCATTTCGCGAGAAAATCTTCGCGGTTGGATGCCGCTTCGTTTTAAAGTATACGTGCGATTTTAATGAAAATTTCAACGAACGTGTTCTATAATATTCCGTTTCGCTTATTCCTGGGAATATTTACATTTTACTCGGATTCGTATAAAATCGTACCGCGTTAACTTATAATCGTTATAGGGGAGCATTAATTACGCGTGACAACGACCAGGATAAATATAGAAGTCGTTCCAATTAGGCGATTTAGTAACGTCGATCGAAAATTAAAGGGAACTGGTTGTGTTTTACGTTAGATCGAATACGCGATGATTTAGTGATGCGTGTCACGTCACAAGCAAACGATGTCGTTTGTCAAGTATCGTAGGTTTAGTCCGTACGTCATAATGAAAAACCGATCGGCACGCACGACAAATGGAAAAAGAATATTTAATGCTGACTATTCTTCACGTTCGACTCGTACACGGAACGCTCATCAACGGGTGATGCGTGCACGTAAAAATTTCATTTTTGAATTCCAAGCTCAACACGTTCAGCGTTACATTGATTTCTAAAAATCGTCGGGGGACTTTCGTTTACTTCGCGGTGATGTGGCTCTTCTTTCGTTCATCGACAATGTTTCATCAAATAGCCTGATCAATCGTATAGCGAGGTAAAATCGGCGCGACACTTAACGTATTAAATAAAACTTCGTGTAAAGTTCGTTCGAGCGTGGTTTTAATTCATTTTCGACAAGCAAAAAATAGCAAGCTTTAAAAATATGGCAAGAATTCCATTCCACTCCGTTGATGAGATGTGCCGCTAGGACTGTACTTAAGAACAGTCAAATATTTTTTCTACCTGTTTTTGAATCGCTTTCCCATAATACTCGCCGTGTTGGGATCAGGACTATCCTTAATCGCTTAAATTTTTCTCATCGTAAAATGTTTTAAATTCCATCTAGAAAGCGATGGGTTGTCGCTTTAGGAATTATTGTACCCCCTAAGTTAGAAACCTGTATCCTGCCCTATCTCCGCTAGTCGAGTACCCTCTACATAAATATAAGGCGATTTCGGTGTGCGTACCATGGTATAGGTAATTGTCACACGGTGTAGTCAAAGCGTGGAGTTAACGTGTTCTTGAAATTCTGCTCAAGCTCTCTGTGGAACCTATCGATCGAACAATGTTAAATAATAAATAAAATAAATAACTTTGTGTTGTATTCACTTCTTCCGGTAAATTACACTTCTTATTAATGTAAGAAGTATAATTGCAATGTAAATGTAGAATGTAATCATTGGCTCTGATTGGTTAACGAGAGTGGTGTACGCCTTGATATTACATCGGTTAGTTCTTCGAGCCAGATGATAATGCATGACAAAAATTATTCATCATCGTCCGTTTCACGAAGAGCGAACAAAAGGCTATCAACGGCACGATCCCTCTGATAAAATCTAATACTTTGATCGATCTATCGTATGGTTACGCAAGAATGGCCAACGTCGACTGAGCCAACGATATCAATATGCTTCAAAGCGTGCTGCAATTTCAAATAGCCGTTATGCGCGTTTCTCCTTGGATATTTATTTATTTCCCCTTGGATTAATTTATTTCTTTTCTCTGACAAAGATAATACATCGCAGCAGTGTCCATATTGTTCAAACGATACAATCAGTTTGTATAGATCGACTCGGTACAATCGTGGCCTCGCAAATACGTAATATCCACTTTCCACTGAACAAACGGTACCAATTTTTACAAGAATCCGGAATCGCTTCCATTATCGATTGCACTCGAAATGCACTAGCGATTTACTAGATACAACTGTAAAAATATTTGTAACCTATCTTCTCTCTATTCTTTCTCCGATATTTATTTATTATTTTTCGAAACAATTTCTTCTTTCAATACATTCGAGTCCACGTATCTTCATGATCGTCGATTCAGCATCGGCTAAAGAACAATATAGGTTACGTATCGATTTAAGACAATCGTTGAGCATGCAAATGCGCGTTCCTCCAATGGATTTCCGACCAAACCCACGATATATACCTCGAAGTTCGCAAGAATTTGAAATTGTTGCCATCGAAGCACAGTAATATGTCGAACAAGCACGTTTATAATAATATTGAATTTTTCATTTCAACATTCTTTCGTCAATATTTATTTATGACTTGCCTCGAATCAGTCTCTTTTTTCGACAAGTTCCAATCTACGTTTTTTCACGGCCACTAATTCAGCATCGGCTAGGAGATATAGGTTACGGATCGATCTCATCGTGAGCATGTAAAAGCGGTTTTCAACGAATGGACTCTCGATTAAACATGATATCAATATCTCTTGAAACTCGCAAAAATTTCGCAAAAATTCGAAACCGTTGCTGTCCCAGCGCACCGCGTTCTCCTCGAATATTGATTTAATTTTTAAATTCATTTTCTCTCGATGTATCTGTTTCGAAAAGCTTCGTTCATAGTTTCGATTCCAGCGTCGACCAAGTAACGCAAGTTACTCGTATAGAGGACTCAACTGGCAAACTACACGCGCGGTTATCTCGTTTACACAGCAAGGAGTGGCTGTTTTCGATGGATAGCAACGGAAGACGAAAGAATCCGTCGACTTTGGACGTACAACTCGGTATGTAAACGAAACGACCGTCGACCAGTCTCGATGGAATCGAAGTTTCGTCGAATTCACTGAAAAGGCAGCTACTCGTAACTCTCTTGCCGGTCACAAGCTTCGATCGTAACTCGATCGAAAGGACGATAAAAGCGATCGAACGACTCCTGAAGTCACGTGAGAAAAGATCGACGAGAAGAACAAGCAAATGATGTAACGTTAAGGGGCACACCACTCTCATTAACCAATCGAAGCCTATTATGCCTACACCCGTTACGTCAGTAAGAAATGTAATTTACCGAAAGAAGTGAATACAACACTTCTAAGTTATTTGTTTTATTTATTTATTTTATTTATTATTTAACATTATTCGATCGATAGGGTCCACAGAGAGCTCGAGGAGTATCTCAAGAGCACGCTAACTCCACACTCGTAATCGCCTTATATTCATACAGAGGGTACTTAACTAGCGGAGGTGGGGGTAGGGTACAGGTTTCTAACTTAGGGGATACAACAATTCCTAAGGAGACAATTCATCGCTTTCTAGATGGAATTTAAAACATTTTACGATGAAAAAAACGACAAAGTCCTTATGCCTTGCGAATTTAAGCGATTAAGGGTAGTGATCTCAACACAGCGAATATAATGGCGAAGCAATTCTAAAACAGATAGAAAAAATATTTTAGCGCCCTTAAGTACAGTTCGAGAGGCACAGAAAGTGAGGTTATGAGAGATCTCGCAAATGTAGTTCTTACAAATTTAATGGTTTTTTTTTATAGATTCTTGTTATATTCTTATGGGAAACCTAACCATGGAGGGTTAACAGGGCACGGCACTGCCAACGCGAACTAATCGATGAGAAGAACGGAGCAAATCGGCTTAGTTTACCGAATTTTCGTACGTGCGGCGTTTGTAACACGACAGCGTGTCGAACGGCAGCCTCAAATCCGATCGATTTATCGCAGTTTAAACGCGTTGAGACGTGGTCTGCCTTTCGTACTTCGCATCACACTTCCCCGATCCTGGCAATGCGTCGTTTTACTGGATGGACGACGTTGTCGTCGAACGTGATCCGCTGTTCAACGACGATGCGTCCATTAATCGTCATTGCGAGAAGATTCGTGGAATTCCGTTTCCGCCGTGTTTTTGCATTACCGATCGGCTGATCCTTTAAGGGCCGACGATGAATTATATCGAAGGCCGTCCTCGCCGTTCCACGTGGCACGAAGATGGTTTGACTTTTTTAATCCGCTAGGAAGAGCATTGTCATCGAACGTTATTATCGTTATACGTCATTTTCAGAAAATGGCTAATAATTTATCATAATTTATAATAATATAATAATTTATTCGTAGAAATTTCAAGCAGAAATGTAGCGATACGAAGGAAGAATAAGTTAGTCGCACCTCGACCTCGCGATATACAATGACATCGGACGAACCGCAACGTAGGAACGACGACAATTGTCTCTCGAAGACGAGCTATTGCTTCTATGCACTATCGCTTCGAAAATGTTCGTCTTCGAAAGTTCTAGCTTCGGAATGTCTGGTCACGGCACGTTCACGCGCATGCGATTGTGTTCGAAGGTCTTCGTCTTAAGGATCGATACTGCGTTATCGTTAACAAGAACAAAATAATTTTCAAGCATATTGCGCCGGAGTACTTCCCGCACGAGGTGCAAAAAGAGCAGTAACTCGTTTAGACTCGTTTAGAAGATAAAAACGCTTAACGGAGATACGACCACAAGTTTTTGTAATTAACGTAGCGCTTTAATAACGAAAATTTGTCGTTATGCGAACACTCGATCGATAAATCACTGGAATGACGTCAAGCGTAAAAGCGAAGTTACAAAGATGAAAATTTACTGCCATCACCCTTTGACGAATTCAACGTAAACGATGAACGACGAGCTTACTTTTCCGTCGACGAAACATCGCAAACAGCGCGCTAGGCTCGCCATCTCGAAAATCTGTTACGCTCGCGCACTCGAATCTCCATCGACGCGAAATCGAGCGACTTAACTCACTTCCGAGACTTTACGACCATCTCGAATTCCGATGCATCGACGAACGTCGAGTCTCGAGGGACGGACAGAAGTGGCAGACAGCGGATTTCTGTGAAAGCAACGCGTGTCCCAGCCAGTAAACGAACGACTTGTCGTCGCGGTCATGGTACGACGGAAATCGATAGCAGCTTTCGACAATCCCGTGCAAATAGGACACGTAAACGTCGCAGATTGTCGTAGTAGCCGGCGGATGTCATGCGAATTTCTCCAAGCGCCAAACGTACGACTGTACCTGCGTATGTAGTATGTCTCTATCACTGGCGTGCAGTCTCGACGCTTCGCGAAGACACAAGGGCTCCTCCGGTGTTTACTCTCTCCAATTGGCCCTCGTGTTCTCGTACGAATAACGATGAGTGGCAAGTTCTCCCCCCCCCCTGCCCCTCCTTCCTCTCCCTCTCTTTCTACGTCAGCGAGGAATTCCAAGGACGTTTGGTGGAAGACGCGGTTTGCTAGTTCGATTTTACGAGGCTCTTTGTCGACCCGCTGTCGTTACTACGAGTTCTTCCTTCGTATATTATTGCTTCCTTTCCTATACTATATAAATAATGTATCGTACGACGCGCATTACGAGAACGACGACGACGACGACAACCTCGACGATATCACCAAAATGTACTTTAACCTTTATCGGATATATGGTAGAAATTGCGAGATACAAGAAGGGTTTACGAGCGCGATGCATCGTCCACCGAACGATTGGATTCGATCGAGCGGCTCTCGGATCGCCATTAACACGTCGCTGCCACAGCGGTCACCGGTGGAATACGTAATACCTCTCTTGTACGTTGCAATTATACATAATTTAACGATAATTTGTAAGTTTCTGTACGGTGATGGCGATCGCGCTATTTCCACAATTTTACGATCTCTTGGAGGTACGTTGCGAATTTCAAAAGACGTTCCACGCGTTCGCTCGTTTACCAGTTTGAATTCTAATCGATTTGTACGTTGCCTAGATACATAATCGGTTGTCTGGTTAAAAGTTGCGATAATGTTAAGAAGAACGTTTTTATCGTATATTTCGTGAGAGTAATTTAATAATTTAGTGCTTCTCTGCTTATGCTTATTTTATGTAAAGAATTCTTTCATAAAAAGTTCATTGCTATCGTTAAGGAAGTTTCTTTCATTAACTAAAAAACTCGTTACATCCTAATGATTTTTTTCCAACTTATGAAACGAAGATATAATAAAATATTTTTCTTTTATTTTACTTTTGTAAAACAATTTCTGAAACAATTTAACGCTATGCAGTCGCGTTATCCATAGAGATCTTCCCTAGAGGCATGATCGAAGGAAAAATAGTCTCTATCGAGCGATAAGGTGTTTATAATGATGTGCGAATTTCCTGTCTGCGAAACGGCCAGCAAAATCTCGAAATAGGGTGCCGTTATCCGCCGCGAACAGGTTAAGCCGTTGGATTAATTCACTTGGCCGTTGGAAGTTAATGAATGGCTCCGAATGTTGTAACCGCTTTGTATTGTATTTTTCCGATTTTTTCTCCCTGGCAAATGCAGCGTTTGACGCGGCAAAACGTAGTCCATTTCAGGTAGTGACGTTGAAATAATAAAACTCGGCTCGAGCGAGAAATAATCGTTGGGATCGATCGCGCGCTCGATATCGACTCGACAGATTTACCACGAGGACGCATCGGTCGTTCTTTTATAAAACAATATACGAGCAACGCGTTGCCACTCTGATTTGTAGTTTCAAAACAACCAGTTCGACTTATGTCTCACGTTATTACGAAAATCCTTTTTCACGCGTACAATGTTTCTTTTATGAACGAAACTCAAATTAAAGGCGTTCGTCGAGAATCTTACGTATTTCCTGCAAGGCTCAAATTAATGCTGATGTTAATCAAACATGACCGTCAATGATTTTCCTTATGATGTCATTTTGCTAGTCATCGATGATCAGAGTGCCTCAAATGTTTATAATTCTAACGATAAATTTATATTTATCCAAACCATATTTGTTATTATTTTGTCATTATGAATTTAAAATAATGAAATTATCTTCCTTGATCGCCTTGAGCAAAAGACGTGAATTTTTAAAGTGAAACAACGTACGCGTGTTGTCATCACCTTCGTTCGAGGTACAAGAAAACTTCGTCTGGTGGAAGATATCAATCGTCAATGTAGTTTCGAGGTGCCTTTACGTTTTGACTACAACTCGAGAATTTGCTGATCACTCGTCTTTTCTCTCGCGACAGTACGCGAGTTACCTATTCATTAATTAAGCGACCAGTAATATAATTTCATACTATGCATTTTAAAATGAAGGGTGGCGCATAAGCCTACATTACGATCTTCGTATTGATATCTCGTTTCTCGTCGTTTGTTATGGCGTTCTTATGACATATTGTCAAAGCGTAATGTCAAATAACAACACCAATTTATTATCTGAAACAATTTAATGTTGTAACCCTTAAAACATACACTTCGAAGTTGCGACAACAAAGGCTCCGTATGTAACAGGATTACATAATGTACTCGTTGTCATAGAAGCAACCTTTCTCTTCCAACAGGAACTGCGAATTCCTAAGAAGAAACGCGTCCTATCCTCGAGATATCGCAAGCTATTTAAGCGGATAAACGTCAAGCTCGCCCGCGGTTCCATAGAACATATCTACGCCTATCAAAGATACTCCAAGTGATTAAAGACGAACCTTCCAGACCCGATCACCTCGCTGTTACTTCTCTTACAATTTACAACTATTACTAGTACTGCTGCTACCACTACTATCAAGGCGCCGTAATGTCGTAAAACGCGCCGATAGACCTATAGACCGCATTCCAGCGATTCCACATTCTCTACGCGGTGACACAGTATATTGACTGAGGGTGGATTGTGCGCCGCCGACTGATTTCACGCGGCTGCGCAAATCTAGGCTCCGGCCGCGGGAGCTCCATATACTTCCTTGCTTCCTCCTCTTCTCTTCGTTTCTACCCCTTATGTCCACCTTCACTTCGTCGCTTCACGCAAAATCCAGCGCGCAACACCTAATGCACACAAACGCGCACACACACACACACACTCGACCGTAGAATTCTAGCGTCATAGCGTGGTCGTCATATCTCGTCGTTGTGGGCGCAGTCGTGGTACTGACGATGACGCCTCCATCAGGCGACGGCTTGACTTGGCGTCTGTCGTCCTCTCTCTTTTTCTTACTTTCTCGTTCTCACTCATCCGCTTGCGCGCATACATTCGTCGTCTTTCGCATCGTCCAGATTTTCTCTCTTATGTGCATGTACGCACGCATACTCAAAGCTTCTCTCGGTCTTTGTTTTTCTTCCCTTTCATTACCGCTCCCTATTCCACTGTTCTTTTCTTCGTGCGATGAACGATGCGAGAGACGATAAAAACATGTCGCCAAGGGTTAACGAGGATCAGGACGACTTGCTCGGATAACTAAGGGGGTCAGGACAGCTAGGTACGGAGAAAAGTTGGCAGCAGGATAGAGAGAAAGCGGATGGGGATAGAGATACATCGCGATTGAAACATGACGAAAACTGAAGTACTTCTGAAAGTGATAAGAAGAATCGCGAAAAGAAAAGCGGAAAGAGTGGAAGAAAGGTGGAAGAAAGACGGATGAGATAATGTAGAGTCATCGATAAGGCGAAGTAAGAGGACGGCAGTACAAAAGAACTCTCTACCTATCTCTCTCGTATAACACGGCGGAAAAATTCTGATCGTGTTCATATAACGTGCCGAAAGAGGCTCGTACAATACGGTAAAAGAATAAGACAGACGTTACAATTTTATTATATTTTAGCTCTAATAGATAATATAACTTTTAGCTAGTAGCACTAAACGTCACTGTGTTTTTCAAATTTCGGGAAAATCCTATTTTTAGAGGACTCTCGCATATTTAATACTTATTTTACGCCTGTTAACCGGGCGGGACGTATAAATACGTCAAACGTTTTTATACAGAAGTACACTGTATGTGAGCCGCTCATTTGCCAAACTGATTACGCCCATAGAAGAAAAGATGAAAAATATGTAAATTTTTATGCACTTGTCAAAACGCACTTGTATGACGGTCAAAACATTATTGTCATGTTGCGGTATTTGAAATAAAGTTATTTTAAATATAACAAGCAAGTCAATCGCTTTAGGCTGTGAACGGCTCATGCATTAGTGTAATCTAAGCGAGTCGTACAACACGAATTCATATACTCGGAACGTATCTACCGTGTATAGAGGGTCTATTGATTGTATATTCCAATAATAGAGCTGAACGAAATATAGCGAATATATAGTAAACAAAAAAAAAACGAGTTCGCAATAACGAGTCAGAATTCGAGATTGGGTGACTCTTTGGATCTTTGTGGGTACCAAGAGAGGAGGCGCCGATGATTTCGGTGACCGATTAACGACGTCGACGGCGGCGGCGGCGGCGGCGGCGGCGTTGGCGGCGTTGGCGTCGGCGTCGGCGTCGGCGTCGGCGTCGGCGTCGGCGTCGGCGTCGGCGTCGGCGTCGGCGTCGGC
>JAITYT010000158.1:2364780-2394539 GCA_025433975.1 Liostenogaster flavolineata
AGATCCACAGCGAATAAAATGGTAGTACCGATCTCCTACCACCAGAGGGACCCAAGCGTCCTTCTCTTTTCACGAACGCGCGCCAACCCGCCACACTAGGATGCTTGAAAAGTCATGAAAGAATAATTATTCGGTAATTTCACAGTTTTAATAATTATTTGGTTCTGCCGTTTTAATAATTTTGTAATAAGAAGAAACATTATTTCGAGATCATTCTTAATAACGTTTATTTCATGTATACAATCACTTTGCACTTTGTGTAGTGTAGCATCGTGTTGTTGTGACAATAGATAATAATCGTGGTCGTAAGGAGATACCGAAAAAGAACATATTTTTAAACTCGTCACATAACCGTATATAACATTTACGCTACAATACACTGCGGTGGCTGTTCTCACAATTCTTTGTTTTATATGTGTACTCAAGATGGCATGGTTTGAAGCAAACGATATTAACATTATTAAATGGTCAGCGTGTTTGCCTGACCATAATTCTAAGGAAAATATCTTATAGATAGCATATCAGACAGAATTTTCGAGCTAATTATAAAAAAAGGGTGGTCCTAAATTATTAAAATCGTTATTGATTTTTATTAATATGGTACTATAGTTACGTAACAGCGAAAATCCATATTTTCGATTGTATCCTTTTGTACAAGAAGAGAAGTTAAATAAAATCCATGAATTGAAATTAAAATTAAAATAAAAGTTAAATAAAGAATAAAATAAAGTTGTTTTTTCAACTTTTTCAATTTTTACAATTAATTTTCAATCTGAATTCTGAAACAGATAAAAATTTAGACGGAGTTATAGTTCCGCGAATGGAAAGTTAGGCGAATTCGACGCATTCGCGTTTTCGATAATTGACAATCACGTGGCATCAGAGTCGCGTTGCTTTCTAAACGACACCCTTGTGTCAGGCCATTGTTAATAATTAGTCGTTTGAATGTGCCCGATATACGTAATCTACCGTCGAAATATCTTTCCCGTCCTTTTTACGATCTCTACTCATTTCCTCCACGTTACTTTAACGTACTTCTATTACAGATCGTCGAACATTCGTCATTATTATCGATCTTTAATTTTTCGTTTCCTCGCTGCTCCTGAAACGTTATTTATTCTTCCAACATCATTGTATCGGTTGAAAGACGCCGCAGAGATTAACTTGCGGATGAGACGCGTCGAAACGCATCTCGTGGAAGCACAGAGATTGCTGAATTTTTCATTCGGTCTCGTTGCGTCAATGTCAAAATGCACTGCTATCAAAGTCGCCTGCAGATGATGCGCTCGTGCGCTCGCTGAAATGTATTCTAGGTTCGTCCTCCTATCACGATTTATACGATATTAACAGCGACCTGACGTCGATCTATTCCTATTAACAAACGTTTGTAACTACCGCTCGCGTCACGGTCCCTTACGTATCTCGAATGATTAATTACGTGACTAATTTCCTGTGATTTTGGCGGATCTTTCTGTGCTGCAAATAACATTGCATTTTTAGGTCTTACGTTCGATGATAAGAGCTAAAAGAAAACAGTTGGTTACTTTGATTTACTCAATGGTTTCTAATGTACTTTTTATTAATGTTACAACATAATTATAGTACTACCTAAGCGACACTTCATACGTGTCACGTCACTTATCAATAAACGTTTAAAGTTGCTTGAAGTATTCGTTGTTATTAACGCAGGTTGCGTATAAACATTTTTTTGGTTTTCTTTAGATCTTCACACATATATTAACGTTTACATGCGTGTAAGAACAAAGAAAGGAACGAGTGAGTGCGAGTGCTGGAAGAGCGAGAGCGAATATAGCGATTGCCGAATATAGATCATTGACAATCTGTGCGTGCATATATATATATGTTTATGGCGCGTCGAAAATAAAGCAGTTCCGTTGCGACACACGACCAGTGCGTTCTTATTATTCTTACTATTCTTTATTATTAAATTATAAAATTATACCCTAGGTAAACGGTGTCTTTTCTCTTTTCTTTCTTTAATCAAACCCAAATCCTACATGCGTATATACATGAACGTTTCTGGGCGACTTCGACGAAACAGTCACAAAAAAATATCGTAGTGCTTTAATCATAGGATAATTATGATGCGTACAGAGTCTGCGATTACGACTCGACTTTAATAAGGTAGTAACCAGGAGCCATTAGATGGGCGGATGTCACAATCGTAGATGATATTTACCAGCATATGCACACGCACGTGCATATTATATAATATATATTTCAGGGAGGAAACTAAATTAGCTCGTACGTTTCCAAGGACTACGCGTGATAGAGCAAACTCCATTTCGACGTCGTACACGACGCGAAGCTGGCGCATGCGTCCACAACGAAATTCCTTCTAACGCACCGCCTATGTATCATACTACGGCCAATCGTGAATGCGCTATTGTTGAGCGTCGATACAGCGCTTGACGATACAGTACTGCTAGATGCACTGAACGACCCGCAAGGGGAAGTATTTTCCAATGATAATACACTATAGATGTCTTCGTGCCAAGAGTTCGGGACGAAATCGCCGCCAGAGAGAGAGAGAGAGAGAGAGAGAGAGAGAGAAGATAGATAATTTGAAGAGTAGTAGTTGAAAAAAAGTTCGAAGAGTCAGGCATCTCTCGAATAATACGATTAATTGATTTCGTGTTATTCGATACTAATGATTCATATTATTTTGGAAATAACATTCCGTGCTATTCAAAATCTTGCAATTTGAAACTCGAGATCTATACAAATTTGTACATTTGATTCAAAATATTAATTAAGTAAACATTAAAAGTAAGAACACAATTTTTTTTATGTATTTTTAGTAGTAAAGATTCAGAGTTATAAAAATAACATGAAATTTATTCAATTTGGAAAAGTAAGTATTATTAACATACAGAAACTTAGCAGTTTGGTATTCTACGGAAAAGGCTGGATCACAAACGACCAAATCTTATCTGACCAGTCAGAAAAGTGATGACTGCGTAATCGAGTTAATTTTTAACTATAACATTCGCGACTTCGTGTAATTTGAATTCCGCATTACTCGAGAGTCGCAATTTTTATCCGCATTTCCGACTTCATACTGTTCAAGTACCGTGTTATACGAGTGGTGCCTGTATCTCCTTCGATTTGATAATTGAATTACGAATGTAGAACATAAACAGTTAATATCGAGATCCAAATCGTCATTAACATTAAAATATAAACACACAGAGAGTGAGAGAGAGAGAAAGAGAGTGAGGAGGGATAGGGGAGGAGAGCAAATGAGCTAGATAGAAAAGTAGATAGAAGGAGAGAAAAAGAAAAAGGGAGAGATAGACATTTTTCTATCATTTTTGTTTACTACGTTTACTTGCGCGACTTGGACGACGTTAAGGGCACGTATGTGATTCGATACGCGATGGAATTCGGTGTAATTTCGAGGATAATCCGATCAACCGGTTCGACGTATTTTCCGAATCTGTTTGACAGTATCTGTCTCGTGGAATCTCCATCGATGATTATTCGTTCGATCAAGTGGCCGGAACGATTCAGATAATAACGGTCGTTCCTTTTCCGAGTTGCGGTCGAACATCCGCGGTGTTCAATGCGCTCGCTGCCATCGAACGACGTCTCGGTGAAATGAGGAGGATCCATTGTCCATCCGATGGGTTAATCGCCCTGACATTTCGTACAGCTCGACGAGGGAACGGGTATTTATCGTCGTCGCGACGATCAAAAACACGATAGTCGATAGACCTGCTGCCTCGTCCTCGATCCAATCTTCGATCATCCTGCCTAAAAGATGACCCCGTTAGATGTCAGCCATTTCACGTTGGAATTGTCTTTTCCATTTTCGTCACACGCGCTTGATGCGGGCATTCAGGCTTGATGAATCTCCAATTAAGTATCTTTTTTTCTAGATTACATGAGGTAAAAGCTACGAATGCGAAATCGCTTGATTCATTATGCGCGCAACAGTCATTTTGGGATTACCGTTAGCCACGCATCATCGGTTATGGTTGATCGTTGCATCGAGAGTACCTACAAAATTCAAGTGTATTTGACGAATCCTTGTTGGTTTGAATAATCCGTCCCAGTAGATTTCTTAGGAAACGAACGATGACAATAAGCGAGTATCTTCATGTATTAAGCGTCAGTGTATAAGTGACTATTCAATTGATAAATTATGATCTGAGTTTACCAAATACGACCATACGTAAAATTTAATATAAATTCAATTTTATTCTCGCAGATATTCTACTGAAAACGATAAATTGCCCTTCGAAATAAATTCATATCGGTACTGTGAATTTGTTGATGTCGACATAAAATTAAAAAAAATCTTCTTCCGATAGCACAAGGTGCGTATGTTTTTAAGTTACATCCAACACAAATTTATGTTCTTCCTGTACGACGTCAAATATCATCACGTATACCTTCGTACATTTGTCCATAATGAACTCATCGAAACAACGCGTTTCGATATTATTTTCCGTGCTTTATAAATTTACACCGAAAAGAATATTAGAAGGGACGTGCTCAACAACAACATCAATTTTCTCTTATGGACGATCGTTATAGCGAACATATTCACGAACGAGAACAGTACAACTGCGAACAGTCATTTTACGATAGTGGAAAGCGGAACTCGTTGTATAGTAGAATGGTTCTACGAAATTCTCATATCGATATCGATTCCCACGGGTAACTGTGCAATCGAATATCTGTGTGTGTGTGTGCATGCGTGCACGCGTGTGATCGCATTATCATCGATTTGATTTCGAGACAACTGAATCGACGAAAAATCGATTAATACAATTCTTTGTGTAGGATTTACACCTGTGATGCAGCGGAGAAAATTGTCGCTTTTATCGTCCGTTAATTCTCGTTAACGAACTAAACTTTTCGTCGGTTTTCGTCAACTCGTTAATCGAAACGGTTATCGAAAGAATTTTTAATCCCAGCAAGAAACTATACTTTTTATCTTCCGAGAAATGATATTGGTTTCTTAAAAGTCTGTATGAATTATTTTTAAAAACAACATACATGAAACAATTTTTATTAAAATAAAACATTGAACGCATCGAGTAACTACCGAATTTTAGCAAGAAAGAACGCGTTATATTTCAATTGCGACGCGACGAATATATTTGTCGTCAAAATGAGAATGTTGAGAAAAAGTGAAAAATTGATATTTTCTATAGTAACTTTCCTAGTCGTTCGTACGGACGGAATTGATTGAAATTGTGAAATTTTGAAGAAACGAAGTTAACATTGGGAAAATCCCTTCCATTCTCACTCTCTCCCTTCTCCTCGTTTTCCTTCTTCTCGAAGGTTCGAGGACGTGTCGGTGTAGGCGACCAAGACGTTCGGTTTGGTCAACACCTGCTTTTTTCCGTTGGCTTCATCTAGAACCTTCGGAAGGATAATTCATTTTCTCTTCCTTGCTTCTTGGAAGAATCCAACCGCGTCTCATTTACTTTCGCTGCCCCGATCGCCACAGTCACGTTTATCGATAATTCGGAGAAGTTTATGAATATCGATAGACACAGCAATGAATTTCGATAGATTTTAAATTATTCAGAATATCGGTAAATTCCATTAATAATGATGTATATTCTGGATATAAATATTCATATTAAATTTATCGGTATCTTTGAATTCAAGCGGGAACATTAAAATTTTAAATCCTTACGAAAGAAAAATTATCAACTAGTAATTATACTGATATTGATCCTTATTATTGCTTGAGGCAAGGAGAAAAGATAGTTGAAAATGAATGCTTATAATTAAGTAGAAACAAATAGACAAACAGACAAACGGCTGGATAGATGAATAGAAGGATATGTTAAACAGACAGACTGTGTGAAAGTCTACGTATATTTTTCTTTATGATTCAATCCACGCTATCATAAAATTGAAAAAAATCAGACAAAAAGTACACGTGCTTACCTGTTTTAGTCTATATTATCGATAATTGTTGGGTCAATATTAAGCTCTAATATTATTGCAACAGAGTAAAGTTTATTAAATACAGTAAAACGATTAAACTTAAAAGTCACGATGTTCACTCGCCGAATTCTCGCTCTCAACTGAAACTAAAGCTGCTATGGCCTACAGACGGGAAAAAATAGAAAGCACTCGAACTACTCGAGACGAAATGGCCGCATACGTGACTCGCCTGTTCTATAATATAAACATCAGATATCTTGGATTTTTATAATACTATTGTAGGATCCAGGACGATAAGCAGATGCGGTCGTAAATATGCAGTTAATTTCTTCTAGTAACCGAAAACTAAACGAACATTTCACTATTTCGGAAAGAGTGACGAGGCCATTTCCACTTTGGAACAATTGGAGAGAAATCGCCGAAGCTGAAATGAACAAGTTTCTGGGAGTCATAGCGAACATGGGCCTTGTAACATTACCAGATATGCAGTTATATCGGTCTCGAGCGTTCAATACAAGAATTCGATTTTTCGCTAAAATGTTCACAAGAAAAAGGTTTTTCCAAATTGTTTGGTCTCTTCATTTGGAAACAATATCAACATTAGATCGAGACATAAATACAAGAAGAAGGAAAATTATCTTTCGCTTAAAGTAAATATCAAATAGATCATTTAAAAGCGTTGGGAGCTGCTGGTAACGAAGATGAAATAAAATTCGGAGTGCAAAGGGTTAAACGGATCGACTATGAAAGTTAGAAGTGGTCTCGTTGACGTGTACTATAACGGCCGTGAAGAAAAATAAGAAGATAAAGAAGACGATGACGAGGGAAAGAGAAAAGATTAAAACGTAGGGAGCTAGAACCGGTGGAGGAAGCAAGTACGATGGCGACGAAGATAAGAAAGACGAGAACACAGCGTTGACGCGATACGCACCCGCATCATATCCCGAGTCTTCTTCGTACTAATGAGCGTGTTTTATTATTTAATCCTCTCAAACTCTTCCGGATTATAGCACTTTACAAGGAGCGGTCGTCTACGCGAAGCCCTCTCCATTCTGGCGAGCATCTACGTTAATTAACATTCGCGTTTGCTTTCTCCTACCCAAGCTCAGGGCAGTTCGTAAGCGGCGCCGTTTTCGAGCTTCAAGGATCTCAGCTTCTTCGTCTGTTTTATCCGGGACTCGTCGTGTCTTCGTTGATCGTCTGAGAAAGAAGCGATCGTCGCAGAAATCGTTCCGTCCGGAGGATCATACGACTTCTTGCCACGATTTGCCCACGCGATCTCCACGTTCCATTTACTCGTTTATCATGAATAGGCATAGGGCATTCTCACTTTCTATAATACTTCTTTATATAGTCGAACCAAGCAAATACCCTTGGTTCGTTAGTTACCTCGATTAGTTCGATGCAGGTTCGAAGCGAAGTATAAGGTAAAGTATGTAATCCGGGTTTTTTTTCACGTGATTTGTTTAATGGCGAATTCGCGAATCACGATGAATTTGCATACGAATTAATTCGGATAATTGAAGCTGGCTTAAATTGTCACGTAAAGAGTTTTTTAATCTTTTCCCATTTAGTGAGACGTGAATGCTCGTAAAATTTCCCTCGTAATTGAATTTTTTATCGCGTTGTTACTTTTCAGACCTTTATTTTAATCGTTATTTTTACTCTGCCACTTTGCTATCACTTCTTGAAAGTTTGACGTCTCTGATACGAAGAAGACAAGTCAAGTGAACAAGAAGTTGATACGAAGAAAGGGGAGTCGTCATGTTAACGTATCTGTAAACTTGGCACATGTTTTAGGTGCAGCACGTTAGTTCGTTCTCGTTATTCACACGACATCTTACGCCCTTAAGAGCGCTATGAAAGACACTCGCGGAAGCGTTTCTAGAGTAATTTTGAAACTCTAATCCTTGCACTAAAATTAAGTATTACATAAAAATTCATTCGCGAGAATGAATTAAATATGTAAAAGTGTTGGTACGAAAGTAGCGTTTTATTTATAAATATTTTTAAAAGATAATTTTTAAATTTTGCGAAAATTAAACGTACGTCTTAAAATTTACTATAGATCGAATCATAAAGTCAATAATAAAGAAATATAGTTGAATCAAAAAAATTACATTTAAAGCAAAATAAAATTATTGAAATAAAGATAACTTTATTCCTTACTCAATCGGTGCTCGTGGTTATTTAAAAATACACAGAAGCTATAATCGCTTCGCTTTAAGAACCGTTAGTGATCTTTTAGTTTTCAAGAAAGTAGATACGAATAAAGAGAATTACCTTATGCGAAAATATTATAAATATGTGATAGGCTATATATCAGAGCGCGTAAAATACAGAAGCACGTACGATCTTTGAGGGAATAGCTTTTTAATTGATCGGGAAGATCGAAAAAATGTAAAAGCGAATCCTTTGGCCTTCTACGAACTTTCTACGTACGCGGGAACTTGTATGCAAGTACGTATCTCGACCGATCACGGATGGTTCGATAAATCCGTGCCGCCTCGACACGAGCGAAATTCTCTGGATTATCATCATGCGCATCCACCCTCGTCATCCTCTCGTCGATCGCTTTCAACCGCTTGTTACTCCACCGTTACAATTTTTCTTCCGTTCTCGGGATGTTACATCCTTCACAACGCACAATCGTGCGTACTACATAAGCACCTTCAACTCAACGTTGTTCTGAATCAATGTCTCTTATCGTTTACCTATCGTGATTAATTTTGAACAAGTACATTTTGACCTTTACGACGACCAAAAGTTTATTCAAAGACGATGTAACGAGGTTGTCGTTATAAATGCGAAAATTGCTATCGAATACTTCGATAGAAGTTGCGACACTGTCGTAGCAATGTACATTATGTCATGATACGACAGTACGATTACCGATATTAATAACAAGTCGGTGCAATGAAGTCAGAGAAAGAAAGAGAGAGAGAGAGTGAGAGAGAAGGAGAGTGACCCGTTTTTCCATTTCAATTCGAAGGTAGAATCGTCTTCAAGCATGACGATTCGTTTGAAGAAGGGAGCAAGAAAAAGAAAAGGAAAGGAAGAATCTGGTCGATCGAGGATGAAGGATGTCGACAACAACGACGGTCACAAGACTCGTATCTCATTTTTCATCGTTGAGTTTCGTTTGACCTAGATTTTTAAAAAATTACTGACCTTATTCGACGATAGTGCACGGTTCGCTGATATATGTATGTGGCGTGCGTAATGTACGACACATTTTCGACATGTTACGGATTTGTTATGCGCGCACACACACACACACACACACATTGTACATTATATCGCTGCGTTACACTATACATATTATGTAAAGTGAAGCGACCTAAGAATGCACGTAGAAGACGACCTTTAACACGTTCCGTGTCAGACCGTTTTTTAAAGATTTTTCGTTCAGGCTGCGTGGAGCACGTACGACCCACGCTTTACGATTGTAATATTTCATTTCTGGCGTATGGCTTGCAATGATTAAAATAGTGCAAAAATCATAATTATCAAGAAAAGAGATTTTGAGGATATGATGTATAAATCTGAAAATAGAATAAAGCACAAGCTTTATCCTAAATGTACCGAAATCTGTCACAATAGGCCATTGTAACTTCAAAGTTACAAAACTGTATTATAAAAAAATATTAACAAAATGACAATTGAAATGCAAACAAATAGATTGTTATTGATATACGAATCTAGAGCTACTATATGCATTATTTTTTGTTTGGTAAACACTGAGAGAAACACAAATAATATCAATTAGATCAAATGGTTTCGCTTACTTTTACTGCAGACAGTTCTCACAGAATTTATTTTGTTATTTCAGGTTGATGATACTAGCATCTGCCATTAAAGAATTAAGATGCATAAGCAATCTCGTGAAGTAACTAAGATTATTTGGTAAAGTACCGATAAATCAACGTGTGGCCTAAAAGTTACATTGGCCCATAGAGGGTTAATATAAAACCCTCGTAAAACGTGCGACGAACGTCGATTGAACGAACATCGACCGCCGATTAATGATGATCGATAAACTTCGGTTTACAACGATCGATATAAAATACCGCTCGCGAATGAAACAAATTTATGCTTTTCCGTTTCTCTTTTTTCTTGTTCAAATATAATTTTTTTTCATTTATAATGGTTTCGTAGACACGCGCCTCATTCAAAATCGGAAAATTGGAGGCTGTTTGCATAACGTCGACGACGACGGTAATTCTGCTGTACAGTGATTCGTCGACTTTTTTTAATCCTCCGTTAGCTCATATGCTCGCATACGTTATATCGTGATTTGTGTTACGATAAGCATAAAGCGACATTCGTGCAAATTTCATGGATAGCTTGTCATTTCGAGCGAAACACCGAAGGTTATCGACCCTAATACATCGACGTGGATACAATCAAAACACAATAAACGATCGTACGTACTTCTGAAGACTCTCAACGCTTGCATGGATGTTTCGTGTCGAAAAGAGAGCAGGTCGATGGAAAAGGCGGGGCACAAAAGTATCATCGTTGCAGTGCGTAGAATTATCTCGTTCACGCCGGACAATTGGTTAACAATAATCGATCGTAACACACGTATGAAGTGGCACGAATAATGTACCACTCGTAATTCCGTTTCGTATTAGTTCGTTCGCTTTACATTAATTCTCGCGATTCGCCAAGAGTTTAAAATGCGCGACGACCATTCTATTGAACGAACGTGCGAGCGTAGTTCCAAATTTTCGACGCGAATCGATGCGTGGTGATTATACAGTTTTCGATGACCCATCGTTGGACCAATGTTTATTAAAAAAAAATTATTCGACGAAGAGGAGGAACAGCGTTTACCGAAGAATCGTTGCAGGTGCAACGGTTGCCTCGATTGTTTACACATTGATCCTTCCCTTCCAAATTTCGCGTACGAAACTTATTTTCACTCGTTAACCATTTTACCAAATAATTTTAGTTTTCTCACAAGATGATGTATACTTCTTATTTATATAATGTCTCTGAGATAACCAATAACAATATTGATGATGGTTGGCAGCACAATCGACCTGAAATATCAAGGTAAAATATCAAGTTGTCAGCGGATAGAAATCAACGGAACCATCTTGTGCAATTGATATTATTTGTGCTTCTGTTGGTGTTTACTAACACCACCTTTTTCACCAACAACGGTTACTAGATGTTCAAAATAGCGCAGGAGCTCGATCAACGCCGATATTCATTTCAATGAAGAAGAAGAAGCGTCTATAATAGTCACGAAAGATAGAAATGATGAAAAACGCGATTCGTTGGATCTCTATCGCGCAACAGCAACCAGCAGCGCGGATATACCAAAGCAATTTCAATTGTTACCATCGATCGTAATTCGGGTAACAGATGCCACGAATACCGTCAGCTTTTTTTTATCGAATAACGTTTGAAAGAAACTTGGATGTGGAAGAGAAGCAAAAGATAAGACGACCTAGTGAGAAAGAGAGAAGAAAAAGAAAAAAAGATGCCATTCCTTCAAAGTACCCGTTCAATCGATTCCCTCGTCCGAGTAGCGTTTTTTCGTTACTCGTTTCTTTCTTTCATCTCCCGTCCTCGTGCGCCTAGATACAGCCACTCGTCTCACAATAGCTTGACAATCGAAGGCGAATCTTCGTGGAGGACTAAATCCACGAATATCGAGGCATATCGAAGTACAAGATGGAACTAGAGGCCTACTCGAGGTAACCGCCTGAGCGACTCGTCTTTGTACCAGCTTCGAATCTATTAAAGACGAAACGAAGACGATGAGAAGACCAATACCGCGTGAAGGATCGAGCCACAATCTCGGCACAATGAAGGAAGGGAGGAAGACGCCATCGACGCCCGGACATCGGGTATCATCAGCCGCTTAATGGCGCGGACCGAGTAATCGCAAATACTTATTGCGAACAATTCCGTGGAGGTGCTCCATTCGTCTTTTTCGTTCGCCTGCATTCTTAGGCTGCCTTCAGGCGTGTAGTACAAAACGTGACTCGTCTTGTCAGGCGACAACACAACACGTATACTCACACACAGACTCTCGTTAATCTAACGCTCGACAATCGCTACACGAACATTGTATTTACGCTCATTTCTCTTTCACTTTTTCCAGCGTCCTTAGTCGCCCTTTTCTTTCTTTCTTTCTTTCTTCCTACAACGATATCCCGTGACTGTTTTAAAATTCCTCCTTGTTGATGCGCCCTAAAAGTCACGCAACTCCTTGACGCATTAAGTATCGAGAACAAAAAATACATAGACGACGATGTACTTTACAGACTGGAAGAAGGTGCAATGATAATTTATCGATAAATTTTTGCCGGTGAAACGTGGCCGACAAATTTTTCAAATTACGATTCGAGCTCTTCGGCGGCACGTCTAACCGTTATAAATAGTGCTCCCGATCGAACGTCCTCTCGAGACCTTTGATATCTCACTGTCCACCGTAGAAAGGAATCGTGATCTGACTCGTCAGGAAACAACAAAAGAAATAGAGCAAGAAGCGCGGAGGTCATTGAATGGAGTCTCCATTCTCTTTCGTTTGGATGCGATTTTTTACTAGACCAACGTTCTTCGAATATATGAAGGAGCTCGCGAGAGAAATTCGACCTTTCTTACATGTATTGGGTTTTCGTTTTTTTTTTAAATTTATTTATTTTATTATTTATATTATATAATTAATTTTCTTTCTTCAAAAGAAAAATAAATCTTCAAAAAAAAGAAAAAATTTTTCTTCAAAATCGGCACGAACTTTCCTAACAGCCCAATATTTGCGATGTTGTTTTCTTCTGTCGATAGATCTTGGATAAAACTTAGCGCATGAATCAAGTAATCGTGTTATGTAGCTGAAAAACGATTTATGGAACCGCGCTTGTCGAGCGGTATCTTTTCGAAAACACGTTCTCTTTCTCTCTTTCTCTCTCGTCAGTATATTGTTTTCTCTGAGAACTATACCTTATCCAAGTAAAATCAACGCGCAAAGCGACTCGAATTTTCATTGTTAAGAAATCTCGTTTACATAAGAAGGACCTGTATCTCTCTGTCATTTCTTTGTTTCTTAGTATCGAATGCTAAAAAAGCAACGTCTTTTGGAAAACTCGTCGACGAGGATTTCCTTCGAATGATCATACGCTGTCTACGGCGCATCAACCTTTGATGTCTTCTGTCTTTGATAGAAACAGAAAAAAAGAGGAAGAAAGTACTAGGATCTACAAGGGGAAACGACGTAATTTGGTAGATTATGCGACATGCATTTCGCGATGGAAAATCTTTGATTCATCGTCGTGGATAAAGAGCGACCCGCACAGCACCATTGCAGTACTCTCGATTTTTCTTTCACGACTATTTCTCGCGCAAATAAGATTTCGACCTGTGAACAATGTTCTAGCAATTTTTTTGTAACGTTTGGAATTCAATGATTCGAAAGAATCTGTCTGTATGTCTGTATGTCTCTTTCACTCACTCCCTCTTTCTCTCTCTCTCTTTCTATTTTTCTCTCTGTATTGTAAAAAGAGAAAAATATCAGATAGTGTAAAGAACGTAAAGATCGAGAATGCTATTACTGATCAACATTAGGGTGAGGATCCTATACATTGGCCTACGCATGGCCTACACATTGACACCTTGTCGTCACTAATCAAAAGAAAAGACGAGATGTTTAAGTCAGCAAGTTTTCTCAGAAATCGTCGAAACAGACGATACGCGCGTTTGCATCGCAACGAATCCAGTTTTTCTCCGTTGAATTTGCGAATTTCTCGAGAGATACCGCGCTATGGAAACTTACGTAAGAGCGACAAATTGTTTTCGTTCTCACTTCGAGACAAACGACAATGTTCGCGTCGACATGGCGCCATAAGTTTTAAGAGCATCCGCCGAATGTTTCATTGAAGTTTGAAAGAAACGAGGAAAAGATGAATAGAAAGAAGGAATGATATACTTACAGCGGGCCGCATTAATATTCGGACGTCACTGTATTTGAGAACTTCTTGCCATATATCTTTACTATTTGTGGAATTCATTGTTTTTAATAAGTTAGAACAGTTATTTCAAATGGTAGGAACATAACTTTTATTTATATAATGTATAGACCCTTCTTGATAATCAGTGTTAAGTGTAAAAATGTTCGATTCTGACGCCGCAAAAATATTCGGACGTTCTATACGTTTCGTAGTTCGAACGTGTCGTTAAACCGGGTACGTTACTCAGTGACGATGTTTGAAAACATACAATGTAAGCACTATTTCGTAGTGTTAATTTCACTTCAAACCTTGTCCGTATCGCACGTGTTAGTTGTGAAAGTGCCACGTATAGGCAAAAATACGTCGTATAGTACGCGACAACTAGTTCTAGTTTCCTCGTGTTTCAACTTCTTTCTTGCGCTTTCACAACGAAGCGGTGGTTATGTGCTCGGTAGTAATCGCCCCGGCGTCTTCCACTGTCGCATAATAAAGCGAACTCCGACGAGACGTCCCTCAAGCAGACACCCGGACGCTTCGGTGTACGCGTCGTGTGACCGTAGAATTTCGCGGGAAATTCGAACGACGCGACATCGTCCTATCTTTCTAAATGCATACTCGTCTGTGTCCTTACCGTGAAGCGTCGTTTATTGTCGATTGTCCGGCGATAGATTTATCGAACGCGACATTTTGGGCGCATTCATGCCGAATTCGCACAATTTTCTTGAACAGCGACCGTCGAACCTCTGTCGCTTCGTCTTTTTTCAAATCATTGCGGCTTTTCAACCGACGTCTTCTTTGACAGACAAAAAACGAGAACATGAGAGAGGAAGAAGGGGAAGGATGGAAGGACAATCTGCAGCGTCAATCAATCCATGTGCAGCGTCGTTCATTATCCTGTATAAAACGAGTAAAACTCAAAGCCGGAATATTACGATTTGAAGCGTATAGCGCGACTAATTCAATCGTGATAACGTAATACCTATAATTATGAGTTTTGAATGTTCTAGAATTAACGATTCCAGACCCGATGATACGAATCAGCCACGGCTAACGTATGCGAAATAATACCGTCGGACACGGGTTAAGCTAGATTTCAATTTCGTTGCTTTACCCCGCTTCGTCATTGAAATTATTGAAAATATGAATTGAAAATGACGGATTTTAACGACGTATGTCCAATGAAATATAATGAAAAAGTAACGAGGTCAAAATTGTCATCCAGAGTATCGACCACGATGCTTAGAATTAATTTAATTTCGAGATGATTTTATCGCGATTTTATTTTCACATGAAAGTTGCGTGCGTTTTAATCGAAATCAAACGTCTTCAATTATTCAAAACGATGATGTCAATGTCGATTTCTTTGAAGCCATGACGATCGAATGCATTCCGATTGTCCCTTACGATTACACGAATTTTCAGCGCGTTGATTTAACTCGTTTCAAATATCGTCCTTTGATTTGTTCTCTTAATTAAAGTTAGTAGCTTCGATACGCGCCTATCTCGAGTACCGTGTTCGTTCTCTAATTAACCGGCGAAGTTTAATAACTACGAAGCCACGTTAATACACTTGCAGCAACAGAAGCATACCGTAAGCGACGTACACTCGGTGGATCTTCTCAAAGCCTAAGCCGTTTGCGAAGCGGATAAAACTGCATTGTGTCGAGATCTGACAATTATATTGGCAAACCGCGTCGTATATCTCGTCCGCTTTACCTTATTGGCCATCTTAGCTTCGACTTTTCATACATCGACGTTACGAACGATTTTTATCGTTTCCGGTACGCGTGCAATAAAGTTGCCTTTTTCTACCTTCTCGAACGACTTCCAGTACGGCAAACTCATACTTCGCTGCTTTACGCCTTTACCTTTGACTTTTTCTTCAACGTTGCTTCGTCGTTGGAAACCTTGCGGCGGACTCTTATTGTCGGGTCTGCCTTTACGAGCAGAATTTTTCACCATGCGGCGCGTACGTCGGCAATGTTTCTAAACTTTGGATCAGCGACAATTTTTTTCTAAGATCGCAAAGCGAAAATTTCCCTGTAGGGCTGCTCAATGGTAAATACTACGAGCCATTCTCAGTCAAAGGAGTTAAACTTCCACTCTCGTGCGCTTCGATGCGTCAATTTTTAACGTTCGTCGAACAAACGAGGTTTATTTCGATCGATGCGCTTTCGTAGTTCGTCTAGCACATCAACGTGGAGTTCTACGGAGAAATTCACGACGCGCGATTCATTGCAACGCGAAAAAGGAATTCGTCACGACGGTATATCGTGACAAGTATCGAAGCGGCAGCAGACAGGTGTAGATACGCCGAAAGTGCTGTTACTCGAGATCAAAATAAATCGATTTCGATGTTTGTCGCTACAATCTAATTTTAGTTCAGTTCACGAGCTTCTTCTGACAACTGATTCGATAATTCTCTAACTCCATTAATAATCTGATTAACTCGTGTTCGAAGGAAGTTACGAGTTCCTAGAAATTATCTTCTACGTTCGATCGTGCTCGCATCTGCGAATTTATGAACGCGTTTCTGTTGTCTTTATCTTTTTACCATTTTTAGGCTTGAAAAATATCGTTATATAAAAAAAATTATGTCCTATTTCAACGTCTATGGTACACAGAATGACCGCGGCAAACGACAGTGATGACTATTGTAGGAATTAGGGCAAAAGGACAGACGCATTCGAAAAGATACGCTTGGTTTCTTCTAGTAATTGAAAAGTAAGCGAGCCTTTGTTAATTCGTAAGGTTCTAGAAGAAACCGAGAGGACAAAAAACAAAGCATATCAAGAGTTTGTCCTTGGCCTAGGTGAAAACGAGTAACCGACTGCGGGCGTTCGCCGACGCGATGGCGAACGTTCTAAAAGAACGCACTGATCCCGTAAGGACACAGACGCGGACAGACAGAGAGAGAGAATTCAAAACGAGACGTTGTGGAGAGAAAAGCGTGAGAAAGTTCACGAGAGTCAGTCCGTTAGTTAATCGGTCAGTTAGTTGTTAAATGAGAGAGTCTTTTTGTGTTTGTTCTGCAACATTCAGCACGGTACTTTCGAACTTCATACGCCTTTCCTTCCTTCTTTTGAAATTTGTGAATACGTCTACTTGTATCGGTCTAGTTAAGTGCCGACCCTCCGCATCAAGTGCTCACGCGCTACCGCCTGAGCGGAAAGTATAGCAAGATCGGCGCCGCACTCAACGTGTTAAGAGATTTAAAACGAAGAGATCTCTTCGCTCGAAAGCGAACTTCTTCTTTGCTACTTCTCTATGGATCTTTTACCAAACAAACCTTATTTGCCTCTTTTACCCTTTGCTCGGATGAAAGGCAGAAGTCAGACGAAGTCGATTATGATTTCACCGAGCACCTTTCCTACGAACTGGAGCGTGTTACACGCTCCCTTGAACGAACGATTTCACCTTATTGTCCTCGTTTGATCGATCGTGCGACAAAATAGGAGGAAAAGTCGAAGATTCTTTAAGAGCTCGATATTCGCAACGGAAGTTAAGCGTTTAGCGTGGTAAGGGTCTTAAAAATTCAAAAAGAGAGGAAAAGACGATCGCTCTTCTCTTTCCTTGCACGCTCGGTAAATTCGATCTATCGTACGACAGTTACCTACGACGCTTTTCTTATTTCACTGACGTTTCTTTTGTCACGGGAGCCACGAGAAACGCTTTTTCGCGTCGAGGGGGATCCCGTAGCGTGACACGTACGGCTGCCCATACATTTAAACGGTTGCCATTAGTACGGCGTATCGATTGGCAGAAGGGACGAGCGATTCACTCCCCGACTTTATTTTTGTCCCTTTCTCGGTGCGGCAGTTTCATTCTTCTCGTTCTTCTTGCCTTCCCCTCTCTTACGATCTCGTTCGCGAAGTAGAGGTCTACATTTTTATGCTGCAAGTGGAAGATCGACGAAATAAAGAGTTCAACGTTTTTAAATTGTTCTTTAAAGATAGTACAATTTTACGATATTTTTCACGAAGTGTGATATGTTACGCGCGTCAGTCAGAAAGGCATGTTCGATGAGAACTTTTCCTTCCTATTTTACCATAGAATCGAGTCTTTCGCGCGTAATAAAATTAAGAGAACGTCTAACAGTTCGAAACGTTTCAGTTCTCGTTCGAACTCGAAGAGTAGAAAATGATCTCTCGACGAGGTATAAGCACGTTCAAGACGGAATAATCGCTCGAAAACACCTTTAATTTCACCCTTTGTCTTCCATCTCGGTCGATCTAATGATGAACTTGGGCGAACTCATCGACCGGACGATATTACGCGATACGTGCCTCTTTTCTTATCGGCGTTAACTCCAGTTTAAAGACCAAAGACGCTTAAAGTTTAACGTGGCCCGACGATATTGCGAAGATTATCGCAGGAGATACGGACAAGTTTTTATGTTAAAAATAACTAGTCGTACGAGTCTCGCGGTACGACAGAGAGTAAAAAGAACATCGTTGACAACGATGAACCGTCAATGATTCGCATTCGCTTATCTTGCCGTTTCTTCTATAATACGCGGAATCGCGTATAAGTAAAAATAAAAAAAGTGCAATTAAGAGTCGTTGGAAGCTATTGGAAATGTGTTAATAAAGAGTAATATATACGTACAATTTCTTTATGTTACGGCTCAAAAGAACGTCTTGCTTGGTTGAAAGACTAGGCAGAAGTGAGGCTACCCGAAAAGGGCATTTGGATGGCTCTTAGAAACGAGGGAAAGTTTCAAAAATGACCTTCGAAGGTTATACCTCTCCTCCTCTAACAATAATGCTTTTGAATGCACGATTCGTTTGCGTCTACCGGCACTCTATTACTTTATTTGAGATAATCTAACAGAAGCGATCATGACGACATCGACGACCATTTATTACGTATTATGGAAAGACGCAACGACAAAGGAACCTCGTCAGTTTCACCATTGATTTCACTAACGAGCGTTGTGGCATGCCTTCATTGGTGATTCAAAGACGATAGAAATTTCATTGTTACTCTCTTTATGGAACAGATGTCTTATCGTCGGCGATAGACGTACAGAATACCCGAGAAATACTCAAGAATTTTGCACGATTTCCTGCGGTATTTCCCCGACGTCTTTATAACTATCCAGCTTTCGGAATCGTTTCTGTATACGGAGAAATGTTCGTATTAAGGATCTCATTCGAATGACAGACGCTTTCCGATTACATGGAAAATTGCCGGCAAGTCTTACGTTAAGCTCAAGGAATCGAGCTTTTCGAACACGCGCGCACGCGCCTACACGTATCATACGGCTCTACGTAGACACCAGACCACGAACACCAGAAACACTGGCTCCTTTTCTACGAGCACGAACGACCTCCACTGCGTACTCCACTAACGAGAGGCAAGAAACCTTTAATGCCGCGCGAGAAGAACAAGGACGAAGGAAGAGGGTTGCCGAGAAAACGTCTGGAAATCTCCTCGAGATGGGAATGATATACCAAGTGGACGGTATTTCGACGTTTCGCTTTAAATCGCGCTTAGAGCATTTAAAGCTCGTCCTTTCCTCCCGGTGCTCGTTACGAGAGGCTTTATTAAAAAGGAAGGAAAATACGACGAGACACTCGATGGATGATCGCAAAACCAAAAGTTTCGAGATCGATCGTCCTCGGTACGAGATACGCGTGTCGACTGTTGGTCGAAACGATGACGCATCGACTCGACGTGCCGCGTTAATCCATTTTCATAGGAAAACGTAAAATACGATGTCTCCTTGCGGAAAAGTATAAAACACGGCGCGCGTTTACGATCGACGTAAATCGTAACGTTGGAAATCGAGCAATTCGCGGATCACAGCGCGACTTTATTCGTCTTAGCGGTGAACGACTACTTTTTCCCAGTTTCAAGACATCGAGGGATACGAATGCTTTTGCCCTTCATCAAGAAAAAAACTCCGTAAGAAGTCGGTCGTCTCTTTCTTCGGTACCGTCGCTTTATAGGTCGTTCGTGGAAGACTCGAGACAAAGAATCGAATCTCGGAGATCTCAGTTTATTGAAGAATCGTAAGGTCGTTGTACGGTGGAATAATTCGATTCCGTTTTAAGTCGCAATACCTCGTAGAATTACGAGCGAATTACGTTCCTTATATTTTCGAAATGTTACGATGGAATTTACTTTTTCCTTATGTTTTGCAACAACAAATGGTTTTTCATTTATTCGATAGCATTGCATGAAGTAATTCATCTTCCTTTGCGATTGCAATATGGTATCTAATTACATACGACGTTGATTATATTTTTGAAATATGTATGCTTGGAATTTTCCTCCTTGATTCTCGCATACCGACGTTTTGATTTATTCGTTTTACTATTATATTTATTTCTCGGACAAAATCGTAACATTTTTCGTCGTAACGGTTAGTTGGCATTCGTATCACCGCGTGAAATTAAATTCGAAAATTTGCCGTTTGTTAAATTTTCAAAAATATCCCGATATCTTTTCGTCATTCATTTATACGACGTCGAAACATCGATGTATTCCTTTCGTCCCTTGTGATACCGCCAAGGAACCAAAACGATCGTTCGCCGAATCGTTTTTCAGTTCTTCCGTTGGTTACAACTTTTTACCTTTTTATTCTAACTTTTATTAGAGTTTATAAACATAGCAATAGAATTTTTCTCTTCATCGACTCACTGATATCGTCGATCTCGACTTATTATAGTAAAGTTTTACGTGGAAACGATGCACGCGAATGTTCGTTTATCCAGTCTTTTTTCAGTTTCTTTGTCGGTCGCAACATTTTTACCTTACCTTCTGACCTGCCACTCGCGTTATCACGTCGAATCTAGTAGACGCGACATTGTTGAAACATTACGACGAAATTTCTATCGAGTTTAATTTACTCTTCTCTTAGTTCGTCGTCGATGCAACGATATTGCATTGAATTGAGCACGTGGGCGTTCACGTAGAAAATTTCTCTTTCGCTCTAGCTATACTTTCGACGAAATCGCAATAAAGCATGATGCGCGGTACCATCGGTTGTCTATTATATTTACTCGGCCGCTTACGTGCGCGTTGCCCACGGCGCATCGGCGTTTTCTTATATTTCTTCGGGAGAATGTTCAAGCGTACATTTATGTTAATGGCCTCGGCAGATGGTATCTATCCGTCGAGCCTTCGAAAAATCGAAGAAAAGGATGAGTCGAACGGGAGATACCCCTTTTCGTTTTGTTCTTCGATGTGCGAGTGAAGCAGGAAAATGACGTGCCCTGCGATATTACCCGTCGGTCACATATCAAAGATAAAAAGAGGCTGAGGGGAGATAAATAGGGATATAGAGAGAATAATAAGCAAGATCGTAGTATCGAGAGAATACATCGGTTGTACAAGGATACGCGCGCTTTCGTGCGTACACCGTACGTGTACTGACTCGCGAAAAAGGAGAGAAAATAAACGTTTGACTTGCACGAAACGATACGAACCTGAACGATACTCGTACTTTTTTTTTATAAATTCTTTCTTCTCTATTTTTTTTTCTTTCCCTTTTGAAACAGTAGAACGCGACACGCATGCTCATTATATACGTATATATCGCGGCAAGCTACGCCGCGTGTTTTGTATGTAAATTTCGCTGAGCTTCGAATAACCGTGTGAAGCTAACCGTGTTTTAAAGAGCGCTGCGTATGATCGCGAGCAGACGCTTTCTAAAATTTTCTCTTTCAGAGCGATTCACGCTAAAAGATACGTTTTACCACGCGACCTGACTTCTCGCTCGCACACGCGCATATCTAATATGTCCATCGTACGACGCACGGTTCGCAATCGGACAGTGAAGAAGAATAATCTTGACGAAGGTAGAATATTTTGGGTGAAAAAGAATCGATGGATTTGGAAGGTCCGACGGAAGGAGGACATCGTGGATGATAGAACTACGAGAACGGTAACGACGAAACCAGAGATACTTGTTCCTCTCGACGGTTAACGAGAGGAATGTCATCGTTACGGTAGCTTATCTTCGTCAGAAGACGACGTCAAAGGAAGTAGAAAAAATTTTGATTCGTACTTTTCCATTCCATGTTTAACCTTATGAACAATTTACTTAATTTATCGAAAACGTTTACGTTAGAATCGTCGACTTTGAAAGTGCTTTTAAACGACGAGTCGACTTTGCCCTTCTTAATTGAACCTCGACTCGACCAATTTTTTCCCTCTTCTTTTTACAACCACGACTCGCACGGCTTTGCTTTTAACCGGCCACGTACGTCGTAAAACGTAGCTCGTTTTACACACAAAAAAGAAACGTCACAGGAAAGAACTAGCCATTCGCTAAATTATTCCCGCGATGATGGCTCGACAGATAGATCACACGGATTTCACGAGACACATTGCTCCTCGTTGATGCAACTCCGATATTCGTGCTCGAACCTATTGATCACTGTATTTCACAGCGTGCATTCAAAGTTGATGATCTTAATTCAGTCAACACTAATTCAATTTCATTAATATACAATCCATAATTGAAAATTTCTTTCACGCATCAATGACTGTTTGGTGTTACATCGTTCCGTTTGTTCAGAACGTATCGTAATGTTCGTTTTATATAGTGTGTTTTAAATGTCGCAATTATATCTTGATCTGAAAAAAGTTAGTGTGAAAACAACATTTTTATTCTTGCGTCACGAATTCGTGAATTATTCGCGATTTGTTCGCGACATACAGTTGCTTTTAATCTCCATTTGCAGTACAGAACAAAACAATGCGCGCCTGGTAAGAGTCATCAACCGTAAAGAGACTACCGGTTTCACAGACAACTTTGCTCAACATTAAACATCAAAGAGCTTTAACAATGACTAGCAGCATCGTGCGAGAGCGATACCAAATTGAGCGATGTACGTAAAATCGTGAATTTAACAAATCAACGAAATCGTCGAAAACTCATAGTATAATCCGTACACGATGGTGCAGGCCAGACGCCTTCCACGGATGAACTCTCCAATGCAAATAAGCAAATCTTAGCGTCGCTCGTGAAGACTTTTCACGTATTTTCGTGGTTGCGAGCAACCCTGCAAATTCATGTTCAGACGACCACGGTGAATTGAATTCGGAATTAGAGTCCATGGAAAACTATCCGCGGCCTTCGATGTCGCGGTCATTGGACAAAATTTCACGATGGATAGAATCACCACCGCAGTACAAGAATTTATTTTCAAATCTTCTAAATCTCCTGCCACGAACTTTTACACGATTTAGATGCTGGAAATAGTTCGTAAAAGTCTGCGAAACTACCTTCTTCGTAAGACGTTCTTTTGGATTAGTATGTCTCGTGGAAGACCTCGCGACACATTTTCGCGCTTTCTATCGTTGTCAAAGTTCCTCCATCAGGATTTGTTGAATTTGGAATTATATTCAGTGAAAGACAATTCGTATCGGTATAACGTGAAAATTCACGATAAATGAAATTACCATTGCAAGAGAAGAAGAAGCTACGTGAACTATGTCACACCGTATAATTCAAATACGGCAACGAAGCTATTGTTTTATAGTATATTATTATAACCAATTTAGTGGTAATTTTAAATAACGAGTATTTGTGACATCTTTCATAGAAGTTTTTTTGATTACTATTTTATGTAAAAATTAGCAGAAAATTTATAAATGCATAAACAACTACTTTCAATAATTCAATTTTAATATTCCAGCGTTAGACGTAATGAGAATGCGTACGGTGGATTGTTGGAATTAACATCGAATTGTAGAATATTTTCCGTATTTATATTACGTTAAACTGTTTTATCAATGACTGGGAAATAAGCGACATAACAGCATCTTTGCAAGCGACTCGCTTTTTATCAAAGCCGACTCGCGTAGGCACGCTTTGAAGTATCCGCCGTCTCTTGATTAAAATTCCACGAGTAACTTGTTATGGTGTAACGGATTGGCGCGGATTTTTCGTAGCGTAACCATCGATCGAAATTCCATCCAGCGATTATACGATAAAATTGACGACGGAAATTGGCAAAGTTAAAGGCGTGCAAACATGAAAGCCGCGATTTAAATCACGTAGTCGAAAGGACAAATCTTTTAAACCCTTCATCTCGACCATTTGCACTGGATACGCAGAACATGCCATATACGAATGCACTTGACGTCATTGAATTTGCAACAATGTAGTACGAACGTATGAATCGCAACGAATCCCGAAACGACGGAAATGAACGGACGCTTTGTCATCGATGTAACGCAATTTCTTTCTGATTTTGGAAAACATTCTTTTTTGTTCGCCGAAGAAGCTTTCAACGGTAGTATTTAGAAAACAATAAGATTATTCGTAAGATAACCCGTTAAGCTAATATCGAGTGGTTCCTTCTCCTTTCTTCTATCCTTTGATATTTATTCCGTTCTCTTTTTCGTCTTCTCTCTCTCTCTCTCTCGCCGTCTCTTGGGTTTTTCTTATCTCCCAGAACGACGAAATACCCATTTTTGAGGAAGCGTTCAAGTAATGGAGTTAATTGTATGAACTTAGTAACGTAAGACCATAGTATCTAATTATGGTTCAATTAACGCTCTTGTCGCGATGGTACAGGCAGCACACGACCGCACTATACTCCGTAATTGAGTTGATTATATGATTTAATTAAGTGTTTCTTAGCCGTGTCATCGGCAAACTTGACAAAGTGCGAGAAGTTTTAGACATTCGACGATTCGATCTCACGATGATTTGTTCTTAAGCGTGTTTCACGCGATCGAATTATAATTCTTCGTACTTCGTCTTCTCGACGGTGCTAAATGCGTATGAAAATTGCGTGTCAATATCACGCTTGTCTCACAATTGTACATAGCTATAAAATATGGCGCGAGTGACTACTCGTGTCTTCCTCTTATTTACGAATTCTTTCATGACCGAATGAATTTGTCTCGTGCTTATTTTTCTTTCTCGTTTATTGTTCTTTTTATTGATTGGCGCTGGAGCATATCTTTGGAAACAGAACGAGGACGCTGCTTCCAGTGGATGCGCAACGAGAATTCACCTATCCCACTGGTGACAAAAATTCAATGACGCGTATGAATCCTTCTACTGAACAAATACGATACCCGAACGCGGTCAGTATCGCGTTTAAGAAGTAACGAAATGTCATGAAAAACAGTACGCTCGGAAAACGGTTTTAAAACTTTTGAAAGAGACGTTCGAGTTGAAATAATCGCGCAAACGAGGACGACTTGTCCTCAATTGCTTCGAATCGATAACGAATTATTTCCTATAGGAGAGGAGGGGAGAAAGAATAACGCGGGAAGAACAGGCGTATTTCGAACGAATTTCCATCAAAATTCCATCGTTCGCTGGAAACGATTTTCTTCGTGAAAAGTAAGTTTCCTTATCTCTTTATATCCTTCAGTTCTCTTCTTTCCTTCCGTCTCATTCGCGTATCCTCGCATGCAAGGAGATTTTATCGCCCTCGATTTTTCTTATTCCGCAAGTGTCTCCTTCGAGCCGACGCCAACGCGGCATCGGTGATGAGTTTTTAATTGTGAACGCGATTACGCGGTGGCGCAAATTGGCGCGAGCGTCGTACTAAATTTCACCGACGAAACTCACCGTCAGCTTTTATTTACGATCACGCTCTGTTGTCTATGCTTAAATTCGAATGAGGATTTAAATTTCTGCGGTTGGTTTTGTT
The DNA here is from genome assembly GCA_025433975.1 of Liostenogaster flavolineata. Taxonomy (NCBI): domain Eukaryota; kingdom Metazoa; phylum Arthropoda; class Insecta; order Hymenoptera; family Vespidae; genus Liostenogaster; species Liostenogaster flavolineata. The sequence continues at coordinate 2,390,309 of JAITYT010000158.1, forward strand.
CTCGTAGCGCGGGGAAAGAATCGGCGCGAAAGGAACGTTGGTAAAAGCGAAAAGAGAGAGAGAGAGAGAGAGAGAGAGAGTGACGAAAAAAACAAAGGACGAAGATCATACACGTTCACGTTAGACACGAAATAAACGATATTTCCGAGACGACGATGCGGCAAATTTTTTTAATTTAATCGTGAAACTTCGCTTGCCCCCTCTTTTCAAGGTCTCTTGCACGACTTCAATCTCGCCTCGATTAACGATTGATTATAATCGTTAAGGATGAAATTTGTAGAAAAAAAAACAAAGTTGGTAGATAACTTTAAGATTAGTATCGAATCTCCGGGTGCCGTTTTGAGCACTAATCCGTAATTAATCGTGGATAACCAGTCGTAGCAACTGACATGCGAATATCGCGCGCCGTCCTTATTGATAGATACTTTCGAGAGCATGCCGCAGTCAAAAGGTTAAGAAGAGACAATAAAGGAAGAGGATGGAATGGAAAGGATAGAAAGGTAGTAACGAGCCATCGTATGTACAGCAATTCCAAGGCAAATAAATTTCGTCGAGAGTCATCGTACTCGTGTAAAGATCGCAATCCCACGAAGAGTGATTATCTGTTTTGTAATTATTCCAGACAAATGTCATCGGAGAGCTGCGTTTACACTCTGCCAACGTACCGGTCTGCACGATTAAACACGCTTGACAAGTGCTCGTGATGAATTGCAATCGAGCGTTCCTGGTTAGACCTTAATATGGCTTCGTAGGAAACTATCGTACGCGATTCTTCTTTTTACTATTGAATCGAATAGTTTAGACGTAAAAATTACGTCTTTATTTTTTTGCTCAACCTCCCTTGAGATCCTTCCAATTTTATAAATAATATAATTTGCCTCTGACGCTTAAATTTCGTGACTTTATCGCTATTAAGTTTCTCTCATACTTTTTACTTCGTTTACGATTCCTAATCTACATCGACGTCTCTCGTACTCTTTTATGAACTATCGACTTTACGGTACGCTGAAGAAGGAGATTAATAGGTAACTGATTAATATTCTGATCGTGAAGAGATTTTTTTCGAACGAGCGGCAGAAGAGCGTGAAAAATGACGGTTCGACATGGACGTCGTTTAGAATCGATCTTTCACTAATCTTTCTCGCATAAATATCGAAGATCTCGATTACTTTTCCTATTTTTCCTAAATTTTGAAAGCAAGAATTACTTACGTTACAAAGCTCATCGATTCTATCCTTCTATCGCGTTCGGATTTAAACACGACGTTTATGCACTAGGTATCATCGGCTTTACAGTATGCTGAAAAAGATGGCAGATAATTAATATTCTATTCGAGGGGAGATATGCGCTTTTTTGGGGGAGCGGAGAAAGACGGCTCACCGTGAGTATTGCTTAAAATTCGTTCGCGTTAGAAAATTTGCCCGTAGGAAGATCCAGAGGCGACGATGGCATCGCAGTCATTTTTTTGTTCTTCGAACTCGTGCCTTAGTTACCGAAGACATTGCATATTTACCAAGATTTTTTTAGACTTTAAAACCCTCTTGCTCTCATTTTCCTTCAGGCCGTTTTGCTCCTACCGAATCCTCGTTCTAACTAAAAACGCACTATTACGACTTTGGGAGTGGCGAACCAACCGACCGTTCATTTTGCTACCTTCATTAAACGCCATTACGCAGGTTAGCCACGTGCCAGGGCATCGAATCCCATAGCTTAAACTTTCATTCTGTCTAAAAATTACTGACGATTATTCCAATAACCACGAAGGGAGGACGTCGTACCCTTCCAAGGATACTCGATCGTATTTTTAACCTTGGTGTGAGGTTTTAGTTGTTGGCCATTCTTACGACGCAAAGTTACAGCATATGAACAATACGAGTTTGTTACCTGAAACAATTTAATATTATAAACCTAATAAAAAATATTTTGAAGCTGTAAATTCAAATCTAGTTTCGTACTAGCTTTCGTAATAAAGGGTAAACTGGACTAAGAAAAACGTCACTCAATTTTGGTGACGTGGCGATAAACATGTTGATACCTCGTGTTATTCGAATGGCTTACGTGACCACAATTTCTGGATTTTTATCCCTACTTTTTCTGTATGACTTTTATTTATAAATCTTGTATACATATACATCTTTTATTGGATGTATACGTCGCAACTTTTTAAATATCAGGCGATTTTTCGTGCTCCAAGGAACTTTTTTAATCACATTGTACGACATTCCACTCGTGTTAACCGATATCGCAGCTTTGGCAGACCAACATGAAATATCGTCCATTTTATAGCGACCGTTTGACAATGTCGATATACGAGATTATAAATGATTGAAAATTATCAGATAAACGTGAACATAGGAAGCTTTATATTCTGTTAAAACGTAGGATGATCATGAAGCTGAAAACGCGTGTAAAAGTTTCAGGTGTACGTAGAGATGAAATATTGATCGAATCAAATATTAAACTTCGATATGAATAAACATCGAGCTTCTTAAAAAAATATCGCGCACATCGTATCACACGTCCACCCCTCTCCCTACTATCAATATCGGAAACATTCGAAGGCACAAAATTGTTTCGATATTTAAAAACGTTCCACATGGCGAAACAGAATCGCGGATATCGTCGAGTTACCTGCAAACGTTCGCACACATTTCGACAAAATTTTCAAGCGGTGGAAGGAGTAGTGAGCGCGATTATTGTGGAAAAGGACACCGATGAAATATAATGCCTGATGGTAAAATGGAACTACTCGAAGAAATAGCGGTGGTGCGGTATCCTCGATGATTCAAACGTCAAAGATCTCAAGTCGAATTGTGTCGGAGGAGAAGAAGAATATAACGTCTCGTTTTATCACGAAGGAACAGCTACGAGATCCCGTAATATTTCGTCTCGTAAAATACGAATATTTCAAGGGAACCAACCGAATCCCGACGACGCTGTTTCCTCGTTCGTACGTGTGCGCGATGCATCCGGCGACAAAAAAGAAAGAAGAAAAAGATTTATCGTCTTAAACGAACGCGTCGCAACAAAATGCGAGAGAACGGCGCAATCTGACCTATAAACACGAATAATATCGCGAAATAATGCGAGACCGGCTGCCGGGGTTAGCCACCATTACGATTCGAGTCTCGGCCTTTTCTTATTTCTCGGTTAATTACACGCTTGGGTGGGTGCACATGGCTGGAACGCAATGGATTCTTTTTTTTTTGTGAGGTAATTTCGAAGAATAATGAAGAGCGATATGGTTTTGAAAGATCATATTTTTCGGTGAGGAAATTTCGCTCGTTTCGTCTTGCCTGAACTTTTGTTACTTTCGAAGTATTATTTTTGTTCGGGACGGAGAGATTCCGCCTCGAGGAGTGAATGTTCCAGTGGAGAGAACCGACTCGAAGGACCCAAAAGGAATGGGTGGAAAATGAGAGAATCCGACAGATCGGATTCGACTGCACCAAGGCGTGGTTACAGGATAAAAGTCCGTCTGAAATCAGGTACGCGAGTCAACGAGGGAACACGGAGCACGTGGAAATACAAGGGCGTGGATAGGCTCGAAGATTGAGCGAGCACGTGGCTGAAGGAAAGAAAGATGGCGTCGGTCGACGCTGTTTCGAGAGAGCAGGCACGTGGCTTGAAGGAAAGGAAGATGGCGGAGGAAAGGTTTTGAGAAAGAAAAGAAAAAAGAATATGAAAAGGAAAGAGAATGAGAAAAAACGAAGCGTCGAGGGAGGAAAGTGTCGAGTAAAAAGAGGAAGACGAAGAATGGTAGAAAAGAGAGCCCATGGAAGAAGCTGTACGCGGAGCGGATTGTAGACGAGAAATGGGAAAAAGGGGGAAGGATATCGGAGGGTCGATTCGATGGCGGAGATTCCGGTAAATTCCAAGCGCGTTTGTGCGACACACGTATATCGAGGACGAACGTTACGATGGGATAAAGTTGGGTTCAGCGCGCACTTTGCTAGCGTAGCGTTACGGTATCCTTCCGTCGACAATTTATTACTAGGGATTTATCACCGGACTGAATTTATTTCTAGGATGCGGCGCGTCGCTCCAGTCCGACCGAACGAAAGAAAAACTAGGGAGGAAGGGAAATTAACCAGAACTTATTTATTTTTATCTACGTCGAAAACCGTCGACGACGTCGCACGATGGCTTCCTCCATTGAAGACCGACCTGCCAATTCGAGCTCTTCTTCCTTCTTTATCTCTCTCTCTCTCTCTCTCTCTCTCTCTCTCTC